>JAYDZG010000036.1:16505986-16516829 GCA_034509265.1 Microcambeva bendego
TCTAGATAAGAACCACATTCATTTATCCTGATGGCTCATTTTGTAGTGGGTCAGGTGTCACCAACCCTGAGAACTTTAATGTGTTTAGTTACACAATAGAAAATTAACACTTAACTCACTTAACCAGGTTACCGATTGTTAACTGTGACAGCACCATACAGACTGTAACGAATTATCTAGTAAAAATCCAAGAGCACCAACTTTAATTTTTTTTTTTCAAACACATTTTCAGCATTTAGCAGATGCCTTTATCCAAGGCGACTAACATGATAGTCTAAGCAGTTTAGGGCCCAACAGAGGCCACCTGTCAGTGGTGGGATTTGAACCAGGGACCTTTTGATTACCAGTCCAGTAAATTAAATTGGCCCCAAAAGGCTTGAATTCAATTTCATTTTCCCTATTCTTTAAGGTGCACAAACCCTTTTCATCAAACTGCTCTCCATGTCACACTGTAAATTCCTTCGCCATGCCCAGCACTGCCTGGTAAAGCAGCGATCCGTTATCCTTTAGAAAAGCCGTTGGATTCGTATGAGGTTTCCATGGGTGGAGATGCTCAAATACTGGCATGCAACTGTGCCAACTCACTCTTTGCAAGCAGACCAGCTGTTCCACCACATTCTGGTTGCTTGGCACACAATAAACTGGCAGCGTGTGAAATTGACCACATGCTGCGAGCTGATGGAATTGATCGGACCCGACAATTGGTACTATCGGTTATCCAATTAATCTTTTCCAATGACTACACTGGAAAGAGTTCATTGAAAAGTATATGGACACTTGACTGTTAGTGTTTTGTGTACTTTACAACCTGTACTTTTATGTTTATATTAAGAATTGTAATTTGCTACATTTTAAAAAATGCTAAAAAAAAATACATGTCTGGTAAATGCTGCAGTGAATAGGGTTGCCAGATTACAGAAACCGTTGAAAATCCACCAAAATGCATGAAACGCTGCCCAAACTGGCAATACTGAACATAGTATATTTTACTTATAAGCAACTATTATGAAATTTATTTAGACAGGAGAGACACGCACCTCCCCACTATCTTCTGTTAAAAAGTAAAAAGTTGTGTTTACGAGAACATTTGAAATGAGTTTTTCTTTTTAGATGAGTAACTTTACTTGTTACTAAAATAAAGTAATAGTACTTTTACTTGAGCATAGTATTTTAGTACTCTTTCCACATATGTATATCACAGTTCAAAGCCAGGCTATAACAACCTCTATGTTTCTAAAAGGCTTTATACAAGCTTTTGGAGTGTGTCTTTGGAAATTTGAGCCCATTAGGGTTTCAGATAGCCCAGGGTCAGTGCACAGGGTCAGCAACTGTATGACATACCTGGAGCAGAGAGGGTTAAGGGCCTTGCTCAAGGACCCAACAGTGTCTGAAAGACTAAGCTGGGATTTAAACTCTCACTCTTTTAATAGACAGTCCAAAGCTGTATTGATTAGGCTCCCAATGTGCCTATGAAGTCAGACACTAATCTTGGATAAATAGGCCTGTCTCACATTCAGCATTCTAATTTCAGGGGGCATCATGCTTCGCCAGATCTTACCCACTATGTTAAAACCAAATACATTTATATATTTTAATTGTATGTACCTGTTAGAAATGTGTATGTTTTGGTCATATATCCCTATTCAGGTGTACAATACAACAAAATTTGGGTCAGACCACAGGGTCAGCTATTGTACAGCACCCCTGGAGCAGACAGGGTTAAGGGTCTTGCTCAAGGGCCATGCTCAAGGGCCAAAAAGTGGTTGCATGGCAATGCTTGGGAAACTTTCAATTGTTAGCCTGGATTTCTACCCACATGTTTGACTGTCCATGTGCTTTACATGCATCCTCCAGATAGTCCGTTTAGTAAATCTTCATGTACACACTGGTCCATTCAAAGCAGCCACAAACAGTCTAAATAAAAGACATGAATGAATCTGATTAAAGAGACAGCACGCCAACACAACAGCCTCGCGCTCACGACTGACCCAGGATCAGTATCTCTCTCGCTACTAGCAGCGGTGACCGATATTATAACTAGGAGCAGACTGACTCTAGATCTTCATATGGAAAGCATTCGACGTTTCATTCCCAAAGCTCAGAATAAGACCGGCAAATGTGCACCCGAAGTCCTTTTTAATTACTCTCTGGTGGTATGACAGGGAGGGAACACACCCACTACGTGGTACACATACCACATGGGTACTAAATATAAACAGAGGCTTTCATTACCAGACTGTCTTAAACAGTAATTTTGAGCCTGGTGGACACAGCGATCTGTAAAGTGCAACAAATAGACAGAATGCTGGCAAAATATATTTTAAATACAGTAAATGTCACATAAAAAGAAGAAAGAGTGAATCAACGTCCCTGTCTCAAAGTACTGAAACTGTTTTCCAAATCCCTTCCATACTGTGGCTTTTTATTAATAATATTATTTATTATGCAATGGAAAGTGGCAGTCGATAGTCAACATGTAGAAGGTCCTTCATACCTTTAAACTGTATTATTAAGAATTTCAATAACAAAAGACACCACTTTTCTACAGTATTATATTGACTATAATGCAACTGAAAAGGTCAAAATTGTCTTTAAGATCCAGCTTAATTAAAGAAACAGAAACTTCAATCATTTATATGTAGAAATCAACAGCATCACCTGAAGCAGTCATCTGGTGCAAATACAACGTGAGTACACTACTCAGCTCAAGCAGTAACGGCTTGACTCTTTGTGACATCGTAATTCGCCTCTCAACATAACCATATACTCATAGTGAACACCGGTGCATCTCCATTTGTAGCATTTAGCAGAAGTGCTTATCCGAATACACAATTATTACTAAATATAAGTTGAGCAGTGGCAGCGTTGAGGTTTAAACCTGCCCAATCCATTACCTTAACCACTGAGCTACCAGAGTTCCCCCTGGTACCCCTGTTAGTGCAAAAAGTACAAATACAAAAGCTATTTTTATACTGTATTTCATTATTTTGGTTTTCCATATACAGTTATGTAAACTCGACCCTGAAAACTTGAACACAACCCGAGTTCGGGTGGTTTCATTCAATTCAGGTTATTCCCAAAAAGAGTGAAATGGTCAAGACAGAAAACCACAATGAAGCTTGTTAGAAACTGCAGAAGACATTTCATTCTCTCAGGTTACACTCACAGCAGTGTCAGTTACCCTGCTCGGCGTTTTTTATTAATAAAACAGTCGATCTGATGAACACACACATTCGTAAGAATACACATACATACATAATAGCCATGATAACTAAAAAACTAAAAAAGTGAAAGTATGTGTGGGATGGATGTGTCCAAATCTAGTTTATGTAAGGTCAGTGATTGTTTTTTTACCCTCCAGAGCCCAACAGCCACTGCATGACAGAGCTGAGATTCATTTACATTTTCGGCATTTAACAGATGCCAAAAGTTACTTATAGTACAGTTACATTACACAGTCCGAGTAATTGACCCTTGCTTAGGGCAACCTGCCAATGGTGGGACTTGAATTTAGAATTAGATTTAGAATGCCTTTATTTGTCATTAGACATATCCAGATAAAGAGTGCAACAACATCTTTAAATTTTTAATATCCCAGCTTGTTGGAAGCCGGGGTCAGAGTGCAGGGTCAGCCATTGTCCGGCACCCCTGTAGCAGACAGTATTAAGGGTCTTGCTCAATGACCCAACAGTGGCTGGATTTGAACCGCCAACATCTAGTTGACAGCTCAAAGCTCTACGCACTACGCTACCATCGTCCCTGAGCCAATAGTAGACTATGCCTTTTGGCTACAACTGTCCCAAAATGTTGTTTTCAAAACAAATAACTGCAAACAGAGAAATATTTTCGACTGTTTTGTCATGACGTCTGTGGTTAGAGAACACTCAGGAAACTACATAAATTGGCAATCCATAACAGCTGGTGAAAATGAATGACATATGGAAAACCGGTATTACATCATCAATCTAGCAACGGTTACCCTCAAAATAAACAAACTTTTGGGAATTCTGAGCAGATCTTTTAACTAGATCAAAGTAATTCCATGTGTGAAACGAATAATCTCTCCGAGGTGTGCAGAAAGGGTGTATTTTAGTATGGGTATACATCAGTAGTGTGCGGTGCATCTTCTGGTCCTTATCACAGCAATTACCTTTGATGGTGCTGATGATTCGCTCTAGCTGCTGGCTCTCATTGCGGTCAGGTCGGCAGCTCGGGCTTATCTCCAGACAATAATCCGGACCATATTCCGTAAAGAACTGCATGACAAATAAAAGCAAACATGCTGCTTAAAAACACATTCAAGTAGCATGCTAATTTGTTAACCATGGGTGTTTGCCTTTAGTGTTTTTTTGCAGTTTAAGTATGTAGTGAACTCTAACTCATACCCCTTTACTAGATTACTGAATTATCACTTGAACCAAATCTTACTTAATTATGATCTGTGACCATACCTGTATTTTTAAAGCAGGATCAGCTGGAAGGCAAAACAGTGCTTTTAGGGTGTGTTTGAAAACCTAATGAGTTCTTTACAGATGCATTTTACGGCAACCTAGACGCTCCAGAGAAGAATGCTATTTGAATTCTTAGATATCTCGAAATGCTAGCAATGTCTAGTAAGGTACCTTAAATATGAGTGATATTTTGACTGAATAAGATGGTCCTTAGCGGTGAAGGCAATCCTAGCATTCACTGAGGCACAAATTTTTCTCACAAAACAAAATGGCAGGTGGATGTAGAGCAACGAACCGAGTGATTTTCAAATAAATGATCATTGATTTTAAATTTGAATAAATGTGTACAAGTGTTTTTATTTCTTTAATGTTTTAAGTTGAAATGCTGGTGCAATGCGTCACCTTATCTCTCTGGTTTGAATGGCACAAGGCTAAGTGGGTTTTCTTATTATTATTATGATTCCGCGTAAACCGGTGTACTCTCTTGTTATGGACTGTACAGTAAAATACCAACTTTCTTTGGTATTAATTTTGCCCTTAAGCATGAAATGGATCCAGCCACTGAACTTCTGAACTTCCGGTTTCAAACCTCAGTTCACTATTGCTTGACTGGGCAACTGTCAGTGTCAGCCGCACACAAAATTGGCCTACCGGGTGTGAATAACCGGGCAATTAAGTGTGTGGGGTCTTTAAATGCTGTGCAAGGACCCAGGTTAGCAGTCCAAGTTGCCTGTCCAGAAGTAGAGGAGCATGGTTTGTATCGATGCGTTATAGCATCCTATCATGTGAATTCACAAAAATATGGGCGAATAAGAAGGGGTCAAGAAACAGCGCGTGTGATGGAGGGGGTGTGGGGCAGGCAGATATACTCTTCTTTGGATTGGGATCCACTGCAATGGAAGGCTAACAGAGGACAAAAGAATCGGTAGAAAATGCATTAATACAAAAGGGAAACAAAACTGTACAAGACAGTTTAGAGATCACTCCGATATCTCTTCATTTCCTTTCATGATGAATTTGGGTTTGCATGCTTGGGGTAAGTTTGTGAGTATGTTTGAAAATCCAGGACAAGAGCAGTAAAAACTTTCCCTCGTGCAACAACAACTGAATTCTAATTAGCGATCCATTGTATGTTTGAAATGGAAACAACGCTGGCTGGCCAACAATGCGGCCAGCCATGCTGCTCCGCTAATTTAAAAGACATTGACTGCTTTGTCTTGGAGATATATTTGGCAGTTGAACTAGACTAGCAGCAGAGCGGGTCTGTGTTAACTCTGCTTTCAATTATCTTCGGCTTGTTTATCCAGCCTACCTTTGATCCCAAGGTGTTCCAACTTTTTGCGGGATTAAAGAGCACACACTCATATTAAGGGTAAACACTGGTGAGCCAGAACCTTACCAAAAGTTACCATAACATTACCACCAGGTTAATTAACTTCTTAACTACAACCGGATATATCTAGGAGCTCGGGCGGTTCAGAGGTCTTATGCTCTTGAACTTGCCGATCTGGAACTTACACCCTGAGACTTACCCAGAAACCATTGCAAGAGCTCTCGACAAGCTAAAATTATGTAATTAACATTGTGTATATTCATAATTGTACATTTCAAGAAAATAATACATCTCTACCTTATTCAACATCATACACGATCAAGTCACATTATTACGACCACAACCCAATATCCAGATTAACCGTGTGCAGCAGTTAGACTTGCCGGGAGTGACTCAGGGTACTCCCCGGTTTCTGGAGCAATGCTGACTGCAGTCGATCCCACAGCTGCTGGAGGGATCTAAATAATGTATATGGACAGAACCCTCAGTTGGGTTAAAGGGGAATTATGGGGCCTGGTTGAACTTGGAAACTGTGGTCATGCTCCTCCAACCAATGAAGGATATTTCTAGCCATGTGACGTGGATTAATACCAAAATCGCTTGAGAGCACCATGCACATAGACAGGGTTGCCAGATTGGACCAGTAGTTTCAAGCAAAAAACTTTTTCAAAATCTGCCAAAACGCATGAAGAAATGCCCAAAACAACACAGGATTACTTATTAACATCTTAAAATGTACAAATGATTAATAATTATTTTGGCTTTCGTGCTTTTCATGTCTCAGATCATAACGGTAGTGCAGTCGCACAAAGTTTGAATTGGTTACTATGGTGTGACTGCGTGTTTTTATAAAATATGCATTTTACTGCACATTTTGTGGAGTGGTTTCAGGGCTTTAGCTCTGGGCAGCAAACCATAGCCTGTTACACCTTCATAGATTATTTAAAAACAGCTTTTGCTTGTGATGCAATCCTCGCTAACACCTGCCCTGAAAAATAAAATACATTAAAAATCACATTCACACATGTGTAAACCTGCACATAATGGGATGAGTCTGGTGTTTCATTTATATTCAAAAAATTGCCATTTGATAATAAAAATTAAAGGTTTGAATGTGCTTATTCTAGTCAAGCACCAAGACGAGTTATTATACTTGCAAAAAGTCCAACAACACTGTTCCCACTGAAACCGAATAAGGGAGGTCTTTAATGCTTAGATTTCAGGAGTTCCTCATGTAATTTACATCAGTTCAAACCATTCCTGCTGGTCAATTTTTAAAACCCACCGTGGCTATTGAGCCAAAACCCGACCGGTGTATAAACCACACATATCCATGCTTGTGTGAACAAAATCTGAAACAAATCAACACGTATGTTTACAAAGAACTTAAGTCTGAAGCAGATGCATATACTCATAAACATCAACACAGTCCTCTGGTTTTCCCATGAACTCCGGCTTTCCCATGTAGATCAAGCTGAGACAGCGCTGTCCGCTTCACTGCTGGACTGTTTGCTTTGGACCACATCAAAACCACTTTGAACGGCATGTGGAAAAAACTCGAACACACATAATGGCATGTGTGTTAAATCAGAAACAATATCTGTATCTCTTATAATCATACTACACTCAATCCTCTTTCCAAATCTGAAGTCGGTTAAACCTTGATGTCTATCCATCCTGAGCTAATTACTAATTACACTGGTCAATATTTGGATATCCTTTCCTGAAATAACTTTGAGTCATGCATTGCAAAGTGGAGATAGTCAGGTGAAGGCTAAACGCTTTTAGCCAATAATGGGCTGTTATTGTGGTTCATTCCATACATGACTTGTAACTTGTACATTCACTCTGGCTGGGAAGTTAAACCTATCACTTACTAACCCATCACTAAATGCATAACTGCACATTTAAAAGACTGTTGGTACTTGAGCAGAATCCAGTATTGCATAAATAACTATAAAAATTACTGCCTTTGTTTATTTCTATGTTTAATTATTTGTATGTACATAAGTTTTACAGTTTTTAGATTTTAATTCTTTTTAATACAAAAGTTTGTATTGTTAGTTGCATTTTATTTTATTTATAATATATACTTATGTTCGACCTTTGGAAAATGAGCAAAGTCAAGTCAGGTCAATTTTATTTGTATATCGCTTTTTACAATAGATATTACAATAGATATAGCATCATGACGATTAAATCAATGGGGCCAGCAGTAGCTACCAAAAAGTTCTTAAATTTCACTTTATTCCAATTTTAAATAAAACAAGCTGGACATGTTCCTAGGAACCAGGTCCGTGGTCTTGTTCTAATCAACAAATTTCTGTTTCATTTCTTAAACAGTTCTGGTTGTTTAAATACTTGAAGGCTACATGCTGCTGTTTTTAATATAGGATAATTTACTACTGTAGGCTATTTAATTATGTTTTCATATTTCAGGCAGCTAGGCACTGTAAATATAAATACTATACAAAAAATAATTTGTATTGGCACAATATCTTGTTTTATTTTAATTACTTGGAAAAAGAACAAGGTATTAACTAAATTTCACTTTTTTGCTGAAAAAATACTTTTTAAAGGCATTTTTGTTGACGTACATTAATTTCCTAACAATATCTTCTGTATCTTCTAATAAGCAAAAATGGTATTTCCTTCAGAATTCGCAAGACAGTCATTATTACACATAGATACAACATTTACTGGTAATTAATGGGTTGCCACTTGAGATTGAAAGTATGCCAGCCGGGCACCTACATTCACACATGATTGGCTAATGTTTGTTGGGTGGAAATCTTCCTTGGACCTTGAACCCTTGAATCACATTATGCTTTGTATTCAATGTCCCATAGTCTGGTTTCCTGTATTTATCCTGCTTCAGGAATTTATGGATGCCAACCATTTCCCCAACAGGATCCGAGTTCAATATGAATAGTAAGAAAAATCTAGTAGAGAAATGTTAGGACTACCATAATAAACGAAAGTGTATTTAATGGTCTATAAAATAATCATGTATATATAACAGTACTGAATAGAGATAAACACAATATTATGCTTAGTGATGAACTCAGATTATTAAAATTAGACTGATGGTATATTAGGTTGACCATGTTTTTTCCTCAACTTAACGTGAGATGCATGGTGCTGGAGTGGTGTAGTGGTATTTTACACTAGCCTAAGATAACCAAGTTAAAAAAAAAACAGGTGTTGTAACAGCTGGCCTGGCGTCTAAACAGACAAAACTGGCTGTGTCAGAGGGATGTGAGAAGCCCTGCAATGATTCGACACTCTATCCATGTTAATTGTGCTTTGCCAACTCCTTGTGACCCTAACTTCGGAAACGTAGTGAACTCTCTGATGTCCTTTACATCATCTGATGCACACTCCTAAAAAGAAAAATGCTGCCCAGTGAAATAGTATTTAAGATGTATTTTGACTGATGAACGAGGGAGCGCCCGGTGTTTCCTAAGTGAAGGCAAGTGAAGGCAAGTGAAGGCAATCGCAGCAAGTGTAGCATGACTTTCTCACTAAAGTCAATCAAGTATTGAAGATGATGTGCGTCAGCAAGTTATTTTCAAATATAAAGTATCGTTTTGTAATTTGTATAAAAGTGTACACAGAAGATGTTAGTAATGCACTGTCCCACTTCATCCCACTTTACTGCTCCACTGACTTCTAACTCCCTCTTCTTATTAGAATGCTCTCCATGGAGACAGCTGCAACAGTATGTGAGCAGTAAGACAGCAAGGCTTAAGGTTTTCAGACAGACCTTCAGTGAATTCACGAGTGAGAAGATCTACAGGGTTTTCCACTTTCTCTACAGGCTTCCTGAGCTACTAACCAGGCACCTTAAACAGCAGTGAATAGATCACCCGGTCCAGTATTTTTCACCCTGTTGGCTTTAATGGCCAATTTTGTCTACTGCAGGCATTGCCAAATGTGCCCGCTAGGGGGGCGCCCAGCCATAGCAGTGCTGTATTTCGAATCACTGGTGTGCAAGCGGACTAACACGCTGCGCCACCCGAGCTCCCTTCGATGCTATTTCAGAGAAATGTGGGCTCTTTTGGACACCAGTTCGATGTCCAGTCCACACAGCATGCTCCATAAAGAAAGTTCTTGCCAAGTTTGGTGTGAAACAACTCGAGTGGCCTAAAAGAGCCCTGACCTCAACCCTATTTAAAACCTGTGGGATGAAATAAAACACCAACAGCCTGACCACAGTAACACACTTATGGCTGAATGAAGGTAACGCCAATGCAGACATGTTCCAACATGCCAAACTCTCCACCGAGAACAATGGACTCTATAACGGCAACAAAGGGAAAATGAACTCGTATCAGTTTCCATGTATTTGAAGTGAGATGAGTGGCTGTTGGGTGTCCACCCTGTTCTGCACACCCTTGCTTTGAACATAAAATTAAAAACAGGAAATCAACCATGTTCGAGGGCTGAGCCATGAACCTGGACAATGCAAACATCGCACTGGACACGTCTGACTCAGTTCCTTCACACTTCAACCTCTGTGTGTTATTGTGTAAGTGTATTATGGCATGTGTATCATAATAAACTGTGGAGACAGACTGGGAGGTGGACGGCCAGCAGATTGTCACCGGGGTTTGGTGGGGCCATGATGCCGATAGCTGGGACTGCACGCAAGCACACACAAGTCTTGCGTGCACACACTTGTCTCAGAAATGGGATTGTGAGATTATAAATTATATATAGTTTTCTACAGTCATGCCAACAAAGCTTTCAATCTTGAATCTTAATAAATAATAATGATGAGAGGCTGTTTATCTGTATATGATGAAGTATATTCTATAGACATCGTGCACAAGGATTAAGATGTCTATTGATTTAAAATTATATTATTGTATTTACACTGCCTAATCATTTATATATTACCATAAAGTGAAATGAATCATTATTTTAGCCTTTGTATGTTTTTGACTCTTCTGTATCGCCTTATAACAGACTGCTCTCTTTGTGTGTGTGTGTGTGTGTGTGTGTGTGTGTGTGTGTGGGGGGGGGGGGGGGGTTTTGTGGGGGTGTTTGGGGTGGG
>JAYDZG010000036.1:16568892-16578957 GCA_034509265.1 Microcambeva bendego
CAAGACAATGTATATATAGGGCACTGTCATGTTTTTTTTATTTCAGAAAGTGACCGCAAACTAAAAATACTGTACCTGTATAATGTACTTGAAAACACTAGTAAAATAAAACTGTACACAAGTAGTGGCAGGCTAGACTAAAGGAGAGTTTAAACATTTGCAAGGCAGTTTAACGTTTGTTTGAATGAACACAGACTGACTAGAAGCAGCCCTGCTTTGTTATTTCTGCTTTTATAGCCACTTTGGTACCTGTTTACTTTTTATGATCCCCCCCCCAGTTTATATTAAACCTCCTCCTTGTTTCTTCTCTGATCTTACCTCCTTTCTTATCTTCATGTTTCTATTACTCTTTTAATCCTCTAAATTCTAAAGTCCTGTCCTCAGTCATCTCTTCTTCCCTCCCCTACCTTACTCGCTCTTTTCTCATCTTCTAGGTAATGGTAGACAAGTGGTTAGAGCTTTGGACTATCAACTAAAAGATTGAGAGTTTGAATCCTTCTAGCTATGCAGCCCCTGTTGGACATTTAACCAAGGCCCTTAACCCTCTCTGCTCCAGCGGCACTGTACAGTCGTTGACCCAAGCTTCCAAACAAGCGGAAAATGCGAATAAGGAATTTCATTATACTGAACATCCTTCTCATCTGTCCACTTTTTTGAGTAAAAGTGAAAAAATAGCAATTGCTGATCACATTGCTTGTGATTGTTTTACCTTGTTTGTATTGATGACCGCAGTCTAAAATTCATCGCACTTTCTTTTCCTGTTTCACCCTCTAGCGTGTCAGTGCCATCCACTGGGCGCTGTTGGTCGTGGGTGTAATCAGTCCACAGCTCAGTGTCTGTGCAAGGAGGGAGTGACAGGACAAAGGTGTAACCGCTGTGCTCCAGGATACAAACATGGTCGCTCCCCACTCCGACCCTGCATCCGTAAGTACCCAGCTGAAAGATTTTGCTGTTGCACAAGTCTTAGATTCCCATCTAAGTTCCATGACTGTAAATTTGATTTGGATGTATTCTAATTAAAACCAGGCCTTCTTTTAACAAGTGTATTCATATGCAATATGTTGCAATGCAAAACAATGTACATGTTATGTGAAGGAATCATATAGGGCAGCACGCAGCTAATTGGGTAGCACCTTTACCTAACAGCAAGAAGGTCCTGGAAAAAAACCAGAAGGTATCACAAATAGCCTTATTTACTTATTACTTATTTTAAAATTTACTCTCAGTCTATATGACCTAAAGAGTTTTTTTCAAGGTGTGCTGCAACCATGGTGAAAACTAAGAAGCTGTTACAAAAATCCCTATGCAGATTCCTTTTGGAGTATTCCAGCTGCTTCTTTATCAACAGTGACATGGGTTCTGGGTTTTTAAGTGACTTTCTCATGATATTCAATTGGTTCCCACATTTGCTTCAGCATCCATCAGGTCGACGTGTAAAAGAAGATGTTGGAAGTAAGTTCCAAACAGAAAGGCCTTCAGGACCAAAAATATAAATTAACGTTACTGCAAAAAAGGCTTACTGGATGACCTGTGAATATCACTTTAAAGCCCAGAACCCATGTCACTGTTGACCAAGAAGCAACTGGAATACACCAAACAGTATTTGGCAAGGCAGAGTTGCAGAGAGTCACAGTTCTACAGTGATGAGTCAAAACTGGAAATGTTTGGCAAAGTTATATGCAGGTCCAATGAACACCTGTGCTCTATGAGATGTCCTGTCACGCATGTTACATTTACACAGTATTACTTCTGACCACAGACCACAGACCAATTTTATCTGACATTCTGCTGATTTTTCCATTTCACCATTCAAGCCACGTTCCTCTCATCTCTTATTTTAAATAACTGTATGTGCTGACATTGACCACTCTTGACCCAGTTACGGTAAATTGTTTAATCCAGGAACATATCCTGTTCTGGAAGGAGATCGTTATTGTACAGGATATAGATTCCAATCATCCTCTGAATAACTGGGGTTCTGCACAAGGCTTTAATGTCTCACTGGATTTATCAGTAAGTCCAATCTCTTGTCCACCTGGTAATCAGCATTTACTGGATTTACAAAAGCTTAAATTCTGTTCAAGCTGGCTTCTCATGGCATAGAAAGTGATAATCTCTTTACATTGTTCAGTTTTTCTCCTCTCAGCCAAAACTGAGCCGTGTAGCTGGCGAGGCTTTAATCTGCACTTAGGTGACACACAGGAGGCACCTGTTGTATCAGTCAGGCCAGCAACCGAACTCGCTCCTGGCTTGTCGGCCTCATAATTCTTCACAAGTGAAGGCTCAGTGAAAGACAAGCTTGTTTGTTGTTTTACTGGGCATGGTCCGACTGGGTTATTAATAGCCAAAGGTCCTCTCACTCTCCCCGCCAGTAAAGACAGAGCCGCGACTAAAAACAAAATCAGCACCCAAGAATCATTTACATGGTCAAGCAGAACAGGAAATGCCCCCTTCGTTCAGCTCTGGGAAATCTGATCTGAGCTGTATTATTAGCACGACACCAGCAGAACTGTGGGGGGTCTTCATCTTACATAGAAGCACGGAGTTGTCTATGAGTTTGAGAGCATTTATGGTGTGGATGCATAAATCAAAGTGTAAAGCTATTTTTATGTGGTCCTTGTGGCACCCAGAAAGAAAACCTAGGTATTAAATATATTTTGTATTTTAACCAATGCAGAAGTGCATTTTACCTTCAGGTGTTCAGAACGGTGAAATATCAAGGTTTACATAAACTAGGTAACTTGTCGTTTTCATATGGTTAACAGGTTCTGTGCCCATTTGCACTTGGTTATGCTTGTAAACATTTCTTTTTGTTCTCTGTTCTTTCATACACTTGTTATTTTCAACTGCATAAACTCTTCTTTCAATGCATTAAACTGGAAGCTTACTTTGACTGTTAGTGTGTGAATGAGTTTCTTCCCGCACACTCATACAGACCTCTTAGTTGCAAATAACCCTGAAGTAGAAGATCACATATCCAAAATTTCCTCAAGATCTAACAAATTATAAATGAATACAGATAGAATAGCATAATCGTCAATCGTGGTGAATAGATGTGGGCTGGTGTTATAGATTAATAACATTGGGTTGTTGCTCCTGTTCGTCTGGCAACTGAGCCCTAAAGGGTTTTCACACCAATAATGATTCATATAACCTTTTACATCAGTACATTTAAAGTATAAACACATCCACAGAAAGCTGCCTTTGTTTTTTTTATAAATCCTCTCATTAAGTCCCTGAAAACCTTCTTCCTAACCTGTGATTCCAGCCTTTGTTGATTCAATTAAAAGTACTAACTGTATGTAGCTGGGTGTGGAGCACATGGTCATCTGCATGCACCTAGAAGAGGTTACAGTATGTATATAGCGTGTCACTGTCCCAGTTGTGTCAGTGCTATGGCCAAAAAGACTCAGTGTAATAAATCACTGGCCCGAACCTTCCATAACTTAAAAGTAAGGGTGGGTGTGAGTGAATCTCTCCACAGACCACACATACTTTTTCTAGACAAACCCACAGACTCACTCTCATAGTGATCGTGATAGTTGACTTGACCATCTCAGAGACACTGGGACAAACCACACACACAGACATGTGTTCATCCTGGCATTTGTGCAAACACACACACACACACACACACACACACACACACACACACACACACACGATAAGTATGCACTAATGAGCCACCACTGGGATTAAAGAGCTCCCCCACACAGCTGAGGTGCAAAGAAGCTGAAAGACTAAATCAAAGTCACACAAATAAACTTGTCAGTACTTGCTATAATGAGCTTCTCTCTTATCAGGCATCCCAGAGGTCGCTCCGCCAACCCCGATGTACCAGCCCCAATATAGCATAGGTGAGTTTATTTGGTGTTTACTGGAACTACTGTTATATTAATTACTTGCAGGCAGTTCTTGCTGGTGTAAATGTTGTGTTAACTGACTGTGTTATTACTGAGGCCTTATGAGATTTCGTTCTGTATTAGCCACTGCCACCTTGTGGACTAGCTATGTACTATAGTTTAAACACCTTAAAATCCTTAAATCTTAAAAAAGTATTTCAGTAAAAAATCCATTGATAATTATGTAAATTACTGTTTTAATGATCTAAAATATCTAAAAGCTACTGTTTGTAATTATTTAATTAAAGAATGTAAATGTAATGAGCTATAAAGGTTGTAAGGGACTGTAAAAACTAAGTAAATCTGATTTATTTTCATTCATCCCATTTTAAGTGATTCTAACCTTGTCAGGGTTATGGATAAATTGGGCATATGGCAAGGGTTGTGCCAAGTTCAGAACCAAGGGCCTAAATATTCATGTTGTCGTGCCCTCATGTTACTATGTTATCTCATAACTAAATTCATTTAATTTTACAGACCCAATTTTTTCAAAAATAAGATTTTACATTTTTTAAAGAAAAGCACCACATATCACAGCAGTCATTTAATAACACCAAATTAAAGCTGCAATACACAGCACAGCCTACCATAATGTCAAATGTAAACCTTGATTGCAAAATTAATCAGTTAACATGAATGCTACATGAATAAAAATGTTAAATTGCCAAGCACAAACCTTGGTTTTTGAATTTCAATCCAAATTGTATATTACAAGGGAAATTACTAATTTTACTTCCTTGAATTAGGTAGGGCTTTACTCAGAAAACAAAGTTTGTCTCCAAAACATTGCAAGCCTTGAAAAGATGTAAATGTATTGTCTTTTTTTGGTACTTCTAATTTGATTGACAGTCCAAAGAAGATAAAATGACAGCAAAAAACTTTTTTTGGTGTTCACTATATGTGTAAAGCAATAAACAGGTTTTTTTTTTAAGTTTAAATATGTTTTATGCTTTTCTTCTAGATGAGGAGTGCCTCTCTTACTGCCAGCCTTCTCAAGTCAAAGTCAGAATGAATCTTGAGACCTTCTGCCTTAAAGACTATGGTCAGTCAACAAGCAAAAAAAATAAATAAATAAATATTCGGTGCAATCATCAATTTGGCAACTTACTAGCTATTGTGTGATTGCAAATATAGCAAATGTACAAGAGAGTGAAGCAGCACAGCATTACTTTGTCAAGTTAATTGTATGTGGCATTTAAATGCAATATATACTGTATATATTAAGTGTAAATGAGTTATATATTTTTTTTCTTTAACACAGAACCTTTTATTTTGTGTCTGTGTTAGTATTAAAAGTACAGGTAAGGGCTAAGGAGCGCTCTGGTCCATGGTGGCAGTTTTCTGTGTGGGTGCAATCAGTGTTCCGTATTGGGTCATCTCAAGTTAAAAGAGGTCTCCAGTCTCTCTGGGTTCCTGATCGTGATGTGAGCTGTGGATGCCCCGGACTTCAAGTTGGCAGAACCTTTCTCCTGATTGGTGGAGAGGAAAACAAGAGAGGCTGGGCCCCAGGAGAAAGGCGAATGATTGCAGATCGATCCACAATGGCCCTTCAGTGGCGAGAACACTGGAATGCCAAATTAAGAGGATTCCGGAGCCAGGACAGCAAAGGGAAGTGCCCTCTAAACTTGAACTCTACAATACGTACACAGTCTCATCTACAGACTCATGAAGAGTTCACCCCACCCCATCTTGAACAGCATGAGTGGCAGCCCTCAAAGGCTGACCACACACACTCACACTACAAAGCTTCCAACCCACATAAAGACAACATGAATGTACAAAATAAACAAAGACATATTGTTCATGACAGGGACAGATTCCAAAATAAAGACACCCAGAGTTTACTTCAGGGAACACAACCTCCTACATCAGATATTCCTGCAAGCCCACTTTATACACAGCAACAACCAACTATTTCGCCAATGAGGTCATCTGCTGTTACACATGAACAGAAACAGGAGCAATTCATAGAAATGGAGAGCAAACATTAAATAATTATTGATGCACAGGTATCAGAGTGCCAAAAGTAAACCAAAACACCCACAATGTATTGGAAAGTATTGAAAATAAGTTCTAATAAACTGCTTGATTTATATACAGCTTTATATACTGGTCTAGTACCGGCAGACTTATATTGTAACAAGTTTTATTTTCATAAGTAATGTTATAAGCAGATTGGATTAGTTTTTATGTCTTTTGCATACTGGTGTATGTTTCATTTAATATAAAAATTGGAGCTTTACCTCAAAACATATTTTCCAAATGAAGCTGCTGAATTTAGCTCGCATTCTACTTGTGATCAGCACAAATAGTGTCCCCAGTTTATTCTTTAGTTTGTTGACTTTGGGGGTAATACTACGTTTCTGGCAAATACTCAACTAAGAGTTTATTTATCGTTCAGTGCAGTTGATGTAAAGACGTTTAAGGTGTATTCCAACATGGCCTTGGCTCAGTGCTCCTGGAATATGATCCACACTGATTCTGACCAGTAAAAGGGTTACTAAAGAAAACGGAAATACATTTAAATCCATTAATTTTAATCCTAAACAAAATGTATTTAATAAGGAAACCATTATGAATCAGTTGAATTTATAAACAATTTAATGTGAGCAGTATTACAGTGGCTCCTAAAATGTTCAGTGTACTTATATTGCATAGCCCTAATGTATGTCATAATAAACTGGTTTAATATATAATGTTTGTTGTGGTGCTATATTATAAATCTGTATAGCATTTTTAGCATATAGCATAAAGACAATTAGGTATTAGCTGCTCGTTCTGGCAGGACAGTTGCCTGTAGAGTAATGCCAGTGTATAAAAAAACATTTTTATGATCTAAAAGCAGAAGGTTTATTCAATCATGAATTGTATTTTGAACAGTGCCTGTTTAAAACTGCGTATGTGATTTTCCTTACTGGTTTATTCAAGGCTTTTTAACTGTGAAATCAGTCTAGTTATATCACTCAGTTGGTATGCTTTGTACTGGCACGTAAAATTTTCAATAAAACTATATTTATTGTGGCAGTCAACACACTTCCTTACCTAACATACTTTACTGCAAAAACCTATTAAAGTTAAGATGTTTGTTTTTAGCCATTTAACATTTTTAAGACTTTTTTTTGTCGTATAGTGTTTCTGATTTAGGCCTTGTCCCAAATCGCAAACTTCCACACTAAATAGTGCGCAAAGATACGCATCCAATAGTTGGTGTACGCATATTTATTTCTTTACAAAAGCAACAAACTCTAAATATGTTCGCTTAGACTATAAATGTTCAAAATGTTGAAGTCTAAAGCGGACAAAACACTACTCGGGTAGCTGAGTTTGGAAAACTAGCATCCACGAACGAATGAAAACATTGTTTTTTGAGACGATGCCAAGGTAAGCTGTGCATCGTAGCCTTCAATGATTCTATAATTTGATTTAGGAGTGTTAAAGGCTTCCCTGAAATGTGGTACTTTACTTACACTAGTAAAGTACAAAAAGTAATAACAGGTACAAAAAAAACAAATCATGTGTTCGCAAATGGCAAGACTGTATTAAAAAATCTTATCTTGTTTTAAATGCAGTATACAAAAAAATATCAGAAATTATTATTTTGGCCTGGGAGTCTTAAATCAAAATAAAGTTCTGACTAAAGTTTACAAAATCTGACTGTAAAATTAACTCCTACAGTTCAACATTAAATGTTCTAGAATGACTTGAAATGTTTTAACAAAGCCTTTTTTACTTATTGATTTAGTGCTAAACTGTTTCTTGCTGTGATGATGGATATGTTTGTAGAACATGTGGTCTTAACTTTGTTGTTGAATGTGTGGTTCGAATAGCTACACACACTTATACTGCATTCAGTGCTGCTCCATTGCTTATTCATTCAGCCTACAGCTGCTCTTATTACACATTCTTAAACTGTTCTTACATGTTGTGTTGGATTCAGACAATTCTACTCACAATCCTTTTCCACAGCTTCTGCTTCTTTAATGCTTGAACAGTGTGCTCTATCCACATCTCATGTCCTACCAGCTACTAACACTTAAGAAAGTTTCACAGTCACACAAGTTATTCACTCATCCAGCACTGCATTGGTTAATTATTGTGGAACTACATTTCATACCAAAGATGTGTGTATTATAGTTTATTCCAAGATTAACATAACATGTCTGTGGCCTATGTCACCCACGTTTGGCTCTTTTTTGCAAACATTTTACAGGAGTAATGTTATTTGCTGTAACACACTCTTTCAGATCCATTATTTCAGTTTCAGGAGGATTTGCAAAAGCCTTTACAGTAAGATTGCTCGAAGATGTCAGTAAATCACTGTTTAAATTGAATTCATTTAAACTTTAAAAACGAAATGCTTCATCAAGACTAATTCAGATGAATTATTTGCTCCTAATTTTACATTGGCAATGAATTAAATCTGGCACCTATTATTTATTCATTATTACTAGAAATTATTTTTTTTAGATAAACAGTTTACCTAAATCTGAAGCTGCACATGTATACAAGGTTATTTCGATGTTTTATTTACTGTTATGTTGTTTTATGCTATATTAAAACAGTGATCTTTGGAAATTTATTTTTAAATTGAGTTTTAATCATTTTAACAATTTTCAAATTGTGGTGGTTTGACAACTGGGTCATAGCAACTCCACAACTGCTTCAGTGAAACAATGGTTGTAAAGGCACTGGAAACGAGGTCTTGGGCGGTCACGGCTCATGGGTGCACTTGGGGTCGAAGGCTGGCCTGTGGGGCCAACAGACGAGCAACTTGCTGTAGCTCAAATTGCAATAAAAGTTAAAAGGGGCAGCACACAAAATATTAGGATAGTGGTCATAATGGTACGATCGGCTGAAAAATATCAATGACAATCACTTATACTCTTTAGATACCTGGACCCTAAATAGCACGTGAGTAAATGATGTGTGAAATCAAATATAAAATGGAGCAAACAATAAAGATGGATAAACCTGCTGTGTTTCTGCCTGATGTGAAGATTTCATAGCAATAGAAACTGAATCTTGTTGCTCCTGGCTCTGCACAACAGTGTCTGCTCAAGTAATACTTACATACATGTGTGCTTAAATTCTGACATGTTTGGTATTTTGTCTAGGAGCCAACTGTGTGTATCACATAACACATACTTTGCAACAACTGAGCCCTCATACATATACTTGCAGATCATCAAGTCTGAAGCCTCAGCTATGTGTGTTTTTTTGTGTGTGTTTGAACAAGCTTGGGTGTGTGATATGGACAGTCGAACATGTCTGGTTTCTGACACCTACTTATACCCAGAGTGGGTGGATGTGAGTGGGATAAACACTATCCTCTGAGAGCCGTGTTTACTGCCTGGCAAAATATTCATTTACAGGCCCTAGCAGCCAAATTTTGTAAGTCTCGTCTCTTTGGGCTAAACACCAACACAAAGAGGTAGACCCCATTGTGCCTTGCAATCTTTACAAACACACACTTATATTCATACAATCATTTAGATTTCCAAGCACATAGAACACGTTGGCATGGAGAACCAAATGCAAACGCTGCTTCTGTTAACCCGAGAGCAAGCAGGTCAATCCACTTGATCCCAAGCATGAATACCTTTCCTACCAACACATTACATCCATAGCAACATGACACCCCTCACTGAGCTCCACATAAAGTCTAGTAGTTCCATCTGTGGTTCACCAGGTCCTACTGTACAGAATCAGTGCTATAAATTATTAGTGCTGCAACTACAGGAATACTCCAGCATTTAGTCTTAATTTTGTACTTTTTATAACCATTTTCAACATTTAGCATTTTATTGAGCACGACTAATGCCAAGTTTACACAATTTTCCAATCAGTCTAAATATATGATCAATTCTTAATGTAAATGTTTGGCTTCTGAAAAAAATCTAGAGTTTTCAATAATTGCAGCACGTGTGCCTTGTGGCTGCCACCAGCTTCCATAGGGGCCATGTGGTAAAAACCCTGGAGCGACTGCAAAAGACCAAGATTAGGAGGTAAGAAACACTAAGGGTTTAGTTAACACAATAATGTGCAAACCTAACACTGAAATTATCCATATCCAAACTATGAGGAGATACACCACTATGCATGGTTTTGAAGTCTTGGAAGAGGTACCACATAGAGTTTGATGGGATTTAAAGAAAATGATGGT
>JAYDZG010000036.1:16579407-16590710 GCA_034509265.1 Microcambeva bendego
TGATTAGGAGGTAAGAAACACTGAGGGTTTAGTTAACACAATAATGTGCAAATCTAACACTGAAATTCTCCATATCCAAACTATGAGGAGATACACCACTATGCATGGTTTTGAAGTCTTGGAAGAGGTACATAGAAAATAGAAAATATTTGATGGGATTTAAAGAAAATGATGGTAGCACACAAACCTAAAACTATTGACTAAGTAATTAAAGGCCTGTGAAGAATGCTGCCAGTAGCTGCTGTCTGGCTATGATTAATGAATGCTAGATTAAATAGTACAGACTTATCATGACCTGTCATAATTCTGAGACTGCAGTAGTCATTAGAGAAATCCCTTATTATATAAGTTTTGTTGAGATATTGAAATTATACTTGTTAGATTTTTTAAAACTTAATTTACAATTAGATTCAGATAATTGGTATGTGTGTTTAGACAGAAGTAAAGATAATTCCTGTAAACTTCACTGAAATGTCTTTATAATATTTAGGCACCAGTGTTTCTTCCGCCGAAGCAATCTACTCTAGAGGAATTTAGAGGAAGTATTTTTTAACACTTCCGATACCTTTATACGAATGAGATGACTGAACACAAATGATCACTGTCTGGAGCCCATGTGTCTGCCGGTTTCTTTACATGATTTCATGAGGTAAACTCTGGTTTCTCTCTCCACCGCCATCTGATCTATTTTCCAACTGTAACCTGTGAGCTTGTAAATGTGAAGCCACGTTTTAAATGAATGCTTTGTTCTTTTACCCTCTATGTATTCTTACATTTCTTACTCAAGACCCACTCTCCATTTGTATAGTTAGGAACATGGTGATGGTGTATGATAAACAGAGGACCTCAGATTTATAATACTGACTTTAATCTGACATCCTTTGTTATCCTGTTCATGATTGGTTCATGTTTTGTGCACATCTGATACCAGAGGACTTTCCCCCTGTCTGAAGTTTAGGTATTTAGCACCAGGGGAGTTTTTTTGCCCTGAGATTACAGATTGTGGATCAAAGGCAGAACTGGAAGGAGACAAAGTGGCTAGATTACTTTGACCACATGGTGTATGCAGGATGAAAACCAACACCCAGCTGTGTGTGCAGAGACTCTTTAGGAGAGATGGAGTGTATCTCATACAGATGTCTTATACTATTCCAATTCCAAAAAGGTGTGTGTGTGTGAAAACAGCACAAACAGTCAGCAATGATTTGCACAGGAAGTTGAACCTGTGTTTAGATAAATAGTACAATGGTAAGATAATTACTATTAAATTCTGTGTAATCCACAAATGAACCATTTTTGTATATTTGATTGCTACCTCACCAATATTTTAAAACAAACAAACTTTACAAGAGAGTTTCTCCCCATTCTTGCTTGACATAACACTTCATCTCAAAAGTTTTGGACCACTATCATTTATTGTGCACCACATTTCATAACCCTCCGGTGTTTTCAGTAAGAGCTGAGGTCTATACCTCAGAGATGATATTCTAGAACACAGTCACTTTGCACAAAGCCAGACTGCTATTGATATGTTGCTTCAAAATGTGTGTACACCATCACTATAACTGATGCCTCTGCAGATGTGCAAGTCACAGATGAACCTGGCTCAAACACTCATACCAGGAAGATAAGCTGCTTTGGTAACACTGGAGATCATCATTTTCCTGTTTGTCCTACACAGTGCACTCAAGTAGGGAACTGAATTTAGAAGGGAAGTTGTACTCTACTTTTTGCAGTGCATTATGGGATTATTTGAGTGCACTGAACATTCCGCACTAGGTTTTCAATCACTCAAACTAAATTGTTGAACCCCAAAATAGTGCACTACATAGGGAATAGGGTGCAGTCTGGTCACACCTAGTGTTTTGGATGTTGTTCATATTTGGAGCATTTTGAATATGCATAAAAAAAGAAATTCTGTTAAAATTTTCACTAAACTGACAACAAGTGCAATAAATATCCCCAGTTTTCAGCCATTAACTTGTATTTTTTAATTTAAAAACATTTATTTTACATCCCTTTTAATTATACTTTTACTGGTCAACAGATTATGCTAAATGTTGAAGTTCAGAATTTTTACCTATTCTTGCAAGCTCATATAACTTAAGTTATTCAATTGTCCATGGTCCCTGTTGTCCTGGAAGGCATTAGATCCTCATTCTCAAAGACTGGTACTCTATACAGTGCACTGTATTCCAACCCTCTTTCTGCTTTTCGAGGGCTCTAGGTGTAACACACCTGTTGCAGAAGGGCAGATACATGTAACTTGTCTTTAATAATGCTGACAAACGTTCATGTTTCTTCCTCTGTATTTAGCGGTATAGTGGTCAGAGCTTCTGGAAGATTCTGGTTTTGGAGGTACAAGTAAATCACATGGACCTGAAAGACATTCCAGAAATGTAAGAGGAAATTTGGCTTTGACAAAATGCATTAGAAACTCCAGAAATCTGAATTCTGCACACTTGATGTTTGACATGGCATGCGTTCTAAAATCATAGAAATGATTAATTTACATAAAATAACCCAAATTAAATGGTTTGTCATTTAAAACATAGTGTTTTAAGTGAAATTATTTTTGGTGCAGTATTCCTTATTTTTAATTATTTCCGTATATTTCAGATTCAGAAACAAAGTAAAAGTCCAGGTTGCAGCTTGGCTCGGCAATTTTTGGATACAAAAAGGCATCAGACTGACCTGAACGTCGACCTCTTGAGAGATGTCCACTGGAGGGCCGCACTGATTCAGACTGGCCGCTGGAGGGCGCATGAGAGTCGGGCCAAACACTGTGGCCAGATTACTCAATGACATTTTATTCTGCTCCTGCTTCTCTGCAACTCTGAGAGAGACCATTTATCATTAATCCACTTAACTGAACTTTAAGCTGTATTAAGGTCAGGACAGGGTGTTTCCAGACCTTTTTTAAATAATATTTTCTGTTGTTTGAGGTTCAAGTTGATGATGATTTTCCGATTAGTCGCAGCTGACTCTCGGTCAATTGATGGATCATCGATCCATGAAGTATTTCGGCAATGATAGTGGAGTAGTTTGCCATTGCTTTGGGACCAGCGTGCCACTGTACCCAGTTACATGGCTGGGTAAACCTACAGGACGATTCAGTGTCTCCAATTAACCTGGTCGCGTGTCTTTGGACTGTGGAAGGAAACCGGAGTACCCGTAGGAAACCGAAGGACCGAGATCGCCCCACCCGGGGATCGAACCCAGGACTATCTTGCTGTGAGGCGACAGTGCTACCCACTAAGCCACCGTGCCGCCCGGAAGATACTAATTACTAAACATTACATTTAAAAGTTATGTGGAAAATAAAAATGTTATTTTATTATTATTTGTTTAAATACATTATCATACAACTACGAAGCTACTGGAAAACCCCATCATGGTTATGCATTGTAACTGCAAGTACATTTCAAGGAACAAATCAAGTAAATTTTCTTTGTGTTTAGCATTTGTATCCCTTTTTTCTTCAGGATTAGAGTAGTCATTATGCCACTGGGGTCCTAAATGCTGCCCAAGGATGGGGTGACTTAACTGACACACACGCCATGCCCCATCATATGCACTCCTCCACTTCTATGCAGGCGCCTTTGGCAACCAGGATGCTTACACAGCCTCACACCTCGGTTTATTCCAGTCATTTTCCACCCTAGCTGACTGGAGGCCAACTTTATCTGATGCAATCATTAGCCAAGTTTGCCTGCTAAAAGGCGCCCAACTGATTGGTAGCACAGCTGAGACTTGACTCTTTTCTGAGCATTTTTTCAGTCTGAGCATTTGAGGGTTAAAGGCTACACTCAGTGCTGATGTGCAAGGAACCTATCACGCTATGCCACCTGATGCTTTTAGGTTCAGTCAATAGATTTGAATGAGGAAATAGACAGCAAAGCACTTTTATACATCTATCAGAACAATAATATCTATATGATGTACAATAAATGAAGCTTTGTATCTTTGAAATGAAATTACCTTTTAAGATGATGTAAGAGAAATAAAAGAGTGTTGCAGTTGACATCAGGGAAAGACTGCAGCTCAGATAACATGATGCTCGATCTTAGGTACGGGTCAGGCAGGTCTGTTTGAAATACACACTGAGTTTGGGCTTTTGTCAGTTGAAATAATTAAGACACAAAAATAAAGGTTAAAACAAAAGAGGAACACACCCATCACTTTGGAGAGACTTTGGAAATGTCCAGCAGGAATAAGCGGCTCGGGCAGTTCTCTTAGGTACAGCTTTAGTGTTCCTGACACCACATTGACATCCATACTTCTTACCTTACTCATAGCCTCCCAGTAATCTGCAGATAGTGATAAAAATTAACTACAATAATCTGTTAGGGTTGTTATGTAAATGTTTTATCAACTGGGCTGCACTATGTATTCTGACACTTTTCTATCAGAACCAGCTTCAGCAATTTGAGCTACAGTAGCTCGTCTGGTGGATCAGACCACACAGGCCAGGCTTCACCACCCACGTGCATCAGTGAGCCTTGGCCATTCATGAACCTATTGCCTGTTTACCACTGTTCCATCATTGGACCTCTTTTGAGAGATACTGACCAATGCAGACAAAATGCAAACATTTAAAAATAAAATGTTCACTTGCTGCCGAAAATATTCCACCCATTTACAGTGATGGAGATAATCAGTGTTATTCACTTCACCGGGCAGTGCTCACAATGTCATGACTGGTTGGTGTATATTTCATTTTTTTTACACAGGCAATTTTTCTCTGTGAAAGGGGAAAAATAAGGATATTACATGGACATGTTTGGGTCCGAGGATGGCTGTTAATGGATGCATTAATTTAAAAATAATAACACAAGGTGACTGAGAAATGCTCAATGCTATTATTGTTTTGCTATTAATGAAATCCATATACACTGAAATCACACTTACTGGTATTAAATGCATTTTTGAGGTCTTGAATCTCTTTGCTTGACCCTGAGATTCTATAAATGCCTTCTTCCTCCAGTCCTCTTCTCTCAACTTCGTCCACACAGGAGCGCACTATGTGGGGCACCAGGACTCCCTCTTGTCTGAGGCAGACACACACACACACACACACACACACACACACACACACACATATATATATATATAGTGACTAATCAAATCCAACTACATCGCATCCTCTCACACGAGTAGCTCTCACACAACCGCACTATTGTTTTTTTTGCAGAACCTTTGATTTTGTATGTTGTAATATTCCAGTCTTTCATAATTAGATTCCTGTTTGAAAATAGATATCATGATCTTTCACTCTCCACTTCCTCAAAAATGATAAACGAAATTCAGTTCATTGTTAATGGTGCAATTGTGATTCAAACAAGTGAGGCACCCATCAAGCAAGAATGGGAAGCAATCCACAGCAATCTGATTCTCTTAGTTCTCAAATGATTACAGAACACTGTTTTAAAAGGAAAGGTGATGTAACACTGTGGCTATGCTGTCCCCTGTCATTACATTTTGGAACATTTTGCATCAGACTTTACACTATGCAAACAAAAAACATTAAGCATGTGTGCTTTATCATTATAACATTTTAACAAGCTGGTTGTTGTGGACTTTTTCTCAAAGGCCTTCAGGTTTCACTTCCTATACCCTACTCAACCAATATAAGGGAACACCTCAGTCCATTGTTTGCTTACTTGTGTTGGGTTAAGGACCCCAGTTCATGAAATTTTGGGGGCCTTTGTCAGTCTATCTTCTGGATTTTATCCCAAATTCAAAGGGTATAGACAAAAAAATCAGAACCTTAAGCACCTACTCCCAGTGTCTGGCTTTGACCAACCCAATTTTAAGGTTCAAACTCCTGGGTGGAGTATGTCCACAAAACCCTTTGGAACTTGGTTTGTCACCTTTTCAGCACTAGATTTAGTTATCATCAGTCAATATATCCCAAGCAAGAGGCCAATATCAGTGTTCCCTCAGTAAAACACTTTCATAATTTGTAGACAACAAATTTGTAGACAAAAAATTATTTGATATTTACAAATAATTGGTCAAAACTTTTTAAAAGCAAGGCTTTATATCTGGAAAATACAAAGAAAATTAAAATTTCTGATGTCTGTAATTTGTCGATGGCTTTTTTACATCGGCCAACACATTCAAACCATAAGCCTTATTTGAGCCCAGTTGAGCACCCCAAACAAATCAAAAATTGCTTAAAATGGCAGCAAAAAAACTCTTCTCATAAAGAACAGGATTCACTCCATTCTTATTTTGGGAAAAACGTCAGATCCTTAAACCTGGGATCAATATCAGTACCAGTCTTTAACCAGGTGAGGTTCAGAGACTATCACTACTTGTCTGTATGCTACAAATGCCTGAATGTGCATAGATGATCCAGGGAAGAAAGAGCAAGAAGATAAACAGGGAAAGAACACAGACAAGCTTAAGTAGAAAAAAAGTTACATACACACTGAAAAAATGGGTGAAGACAGACACACACATATACACATAGAGAGAGAAAAAAGTGAGTGCAAGCACATACACACCGAAAACAGGTCATACATACACAGGTTCCATGAAGAGATAGTGGTTTCCCCTTTACAATTTATAATTACTGTTTATTTTTAAGATATTCATTTGTAGGTCTTTGTGGTTTAACTGGTTTATTATTTTTCATCTGCTTATCCTGTGTTCTAGACGTTTTTAATGTGTGTTGCTGAATCTATTGCACTCTGTTAAGTCAGCTGAATCATTTCTAAAAAAATAAAATCATTCTGACCTTGCAACATCTCCAATCATCACACAGAACACTGGCCTTTGTTGAAGTGGGGTGTAGCTGGGAGGCTCCAGTTGATGGGGTGAGTATTTGATTGACAGCAGCAAATCTATTGAGCTCAAATTTATCGTCAATTTCTTCCACTTCTTTAGAACATCAAGGGTATCCATCTGTGATTCAAATACACACATTCATCTTTAAAATCAAAAAAATATCTGCCCGTGATTTATATAATAACCCTTGTTCATTACATTTATGTACAAACATAGATTTGAGCTAGCATAGCAATACGTTATGATTTAGATAAGAACAGCTGATTTGCATGGAATGGAATAGTTCCATAGTTCCAATAGTTTAAAACGGTTTATTTGTTTTAGCTCAAAAACTACAATAACTGTGAATTTTAATAACACTAAGCATCTACGGAGTTTAAACAATGAATAAATATAAACTTTTAAATGTAGGGTAGAGAAATGAATGAACATGCAGGCACTTATATGGTGCAATGGTATGCTAGCCCATCATAACTGACATTTTGTTTAGAATCTCAGCCATGCTAATAGCTAGCCAGGCATCTACTCGGGCATTATTAGCACTGATTTGCAATGGACTGGCAACCATCAGGGGCAGAATCACACCATTCTGTCATTGATTATTTTTGCACACCTGCATGTTCCATCATGCCTTACCTTATCCTATCATGATGCCCAATCATCTGAGCAGATCACTTAAAGAAGTAAAAGACTGATCTGATCTGAGCTCAGCCTCACCTGTATTTTAACTCTTCCCAGGATCTCCGGCTGGGACTCAGAGACACACAAGAAACTGATGTGTTGAGCGCCATCCACCTGCAGCACTAGCTCCTGCAAAATACTTATAGTTGAGTTTAAATGCACATAATTAAATTTGGTCAGACATTGCTTTGTGCTTTTGAATAGTAATTCAGCAAAGTATGTACCGACTTATTCACAAGTGTGACCTTTAGAACAAAATCAGTTACTATAGTAATATAAACTCCCCCGAGAGGAGAGGAAGTTATTAAATGTATTAGTAGTAATCCCTGACAAGGATGCAGTAGAAAAACAAAATGTACATTGTAGATGTACAAAATGTCAAAGAAGAAGAAAATTATACATTTATTTTTGGAAGAAATTATTTTCATGAAACCCCAGGAAAGATTAGACATCACTGCTAAACTATTTTGCTTGTATAATTTGATAAGTGTTTGCTTACCAATCCAGTTTATTCAACGAGGACGTTTTTGTGTTTAAAAGCGTATATATCTGAACAGTGCAGCCAAAGGCATTTTCAGCCAGCCACTCAACTGTGAGAAAGATTAAAAATGAATGTGGTTGAATGTACCTGGTCCCACTGTGGTGTCAGAGTATATGAGGAAAGACACGTCTGAGCTCTTCTTTCAAAAATATCAAAGCCATCAACCTCTACACACACATAAGCACCTGCAGGCACACACACGAAGTAAAAACTGTGGAAAAGGCCAAACAAGCGAAATAGACTATACTGAATAGTCTGTGGTTCGGTTTATTGGTTTTGGGTTTTTTTCTGTGTCGCTGATGTGTCAGAAATGAATGCAGCTGCCTGGAAGAGACATTAACTTGCATGAAGTTGAACTAAAGTTAACTATAGTAAACTATTTGAAGCTCCAAATGCATTATACAAGTTTTATGTAATATAGCATAGCAAGAACTAAAATTGTTAAATTCAGTTTGATGGTTAATAATGTATCGTGTCTAATAACAATACAGGGTTTCACACTATACAATTTGTTACCAGGATGAGTCGGTCTGGTATCCAAAAACAAATGCAGGAAGGGATTTATTTGATCACGTTTACACATGGTGTTTGCTAGGAGATCCAAACTCTGCTCTCGATCACTAAGTTGCTTCAGAGCCAGCACAGTGGTGACCAGTCGGTGAGTGAATATCAGGGCAAACTGTGTGTAGCATGAACTAAAGTAATACCCCCATATGAATGTTTTTAATTCTATAATGTTTGCAATCAGCAGAATCCATTAATAAAATACATTTAAATAAACATACAAATACTGATATTGCTGGTTAGAGTTTAATAGCATGGCATTATTTATTCTTTTTATTTTAAATTATTCCATGCCAATTAAGCTGGTTACCTGGAATGACAGAAAAATAAACAAGACAAATAAAAATAATAAATCCAAGATGAATTTGTATCAAGGGTAAAATGATGAGTGAATGGGTAGATACAATGTTGTTTTTGAAAGCTCTAATTATTAGACATCTTAGTTTTGTAAGGTGAGTTGATTCAAAAGCAAAAGTCTGAACTGGTTTTGTTTTGCTGTGTGTACGTGACAAACTATGAGAGTAAAAAGTCAATGCTTACTGGCAGGAGACTGTAGACCACAGGCTGAATGCACTATCACACACACACTCCCGCACATACTGTTCTCAACATCTGTAAAAAGAAAAAAGACAGACACAGGAAGGTATTTTAAGTCTGTGTGGTTCTTTGCACATGTATGAAATGAAAACCCTAATAAAGAAGGTGCAAATGAGTGAGAGAATTACAACCAGATTTTTAAAAGAAAGGTGCCAACCAGGCTGAAGGCAATTAAGTGGTGGCTGCTGGGTCATTCTTAGTTTGACACAAGAGCTGGTGAGAGTGAGAAGGTCTGGAGGCACTGTCTCAAGATCTAAAACACACACACACACACACACACACACACACACAGTGTATGGAAATTAAAATAAAAACACCAACATGGAGAAAGCTTTAGCTGTTTTTGGTAGAACATCATGGGAGTTTCACTCACCTTCAGATTTAAGATTATTAATTGCTTCACTCCACTTGCCAAGGTCATATAGAGAAGGTAAGTGGATTGTGTGACTCTGGACAAACACAAAGATGGTATTAATGGTTGTAAAGTGTGAGACAGACTAATTAAGGCAGTGTCACTGTTGTTTGTTTATATATATTTATTCAAGTTTACAATTTTCTCCTTTCTCCTCTCCTTCCAGCATTCAAGTCTTCAATTTTTCTCTTTAAATACTTCTTTCCCCATACTTTTTCAAGGTTCTGAATGTGACTGGTTGTGACTATGATCAAATCTTACCTTACTGCTGCTGCTGTGTAGCTCTAGAATAAAAGAAGGCTTATGTGTAAGAAGCCAAAGTTCACATGCTTCAAGTTTCCTTCTACAACGATCACTGGTACGAGAAACAGATTCTTTCTTCTCTTTCTGTAACACATTAACCGTATCAATTCTCACATACACTTCTTCGTCTTACAAAAAAAAATGTTAACACCCACATTTACACCAATACAGATACTATCCTGATGCAGAGCAACACCTCTACCACCACACATTTATAAGTTATGTGTTAATTTAAGTTAAGTAAATACATTATGGCTGTGTAGTTAATTGTCTCTCTAAAATGCTTATCGAGATCATTCCAAGTGAAAACATTCACTCTGTAGCTTATTCTATCCTAAAGTGTGGCTGTAAATGGCAAAAAAAACTAAATTATAGTCCCACAAAGTAAGGGTGACCGTGAATTACTGACTCTGCTCTGACCCCAGCTTGCAGAGGGTGACAACTTGAAAGTAGTCGTTTTGAGTAGTGAGTTTTATGGACTATATTTGTATTTAGGATGTGTGTCTCAGACCCCAGAATGAATGAATGAATGAAGCAAATGAACTCCCTTCTTTTCACTTTCAAACACTTTCCACATATTCACAAAAGTACAACCACAAAGACAGTGCCTTACAAAAGTATTCACCCCCTTGACATTTTTCGTGTTTTGTTACCTCACAATCTGTATTTAAAATAAATTGTTTGAGGGTTTGCATAATTACATTTATAGAACATGCTTACAACTATTGTAGTACTATTATTGTAGTACTACTATTGTACTTTGTAGAGCCACCTTTTGCAGTAATTACAGCTCCAAGTCGCTTGCCACATCTTGCCACTGGGATTTTTGCCCATTCCTCAGGCGATACTGCTCCAGCTCCTTCAAGTTAGATGGTTTCTATTGGTGAACAGCAATGTTCAAGTCTGACCAGAGATTCTCAATTTGACTAAGGTCTGGGCTTTGACTAGGCCAATCCAATACATTTCCACGGGTTCCCCTTAAATCACTCGAGTGTTGCTTTAGCAGTATGCTTTGGGTCATTGTCCTGTTGGAGGTGAAGCTCCGTCCCAATCTCAAATCACTGACACACCGAAACAGGTTTTGCTCAAGAATATCCCTGTATTTAGCACCATCCATCTTTTCCTCAACTCGGACCAGTTTCCCAGTATCCTCAATAATAATCTCCTCCATGCAGATCTCCTCTAGAGCAATGATGTTTTGGGGCTGTCGCTGAGCAACACGGACTTTCAACTCCCTCCACAAATTGTTTATAAGGTTGAGGTCTGGAGACTGGCTAGGCCACTCCAGGATCTTGAAATGCCTTTGTGGCCCGAGTGGTGTGTTTGGGATCATTGTCATGTTGGAAGACCCAGCCACGTTCCATCTTCAATGCTCTCACTGATGGAAGGAGGTTTTGGCTTAAAATCTCA
>JAYDZG010000036.1:16663280-16674462 GCA_034509265.1 Microcambeva bendego
AATTGTCGGATAGGGCGGCACGGTGGCTTAGTGGGTAGCACTGTCGCCTCACAGCAAGAAGGTCCTGGGTTCAATGCCCGGGTGGGGTGATCTAGGTCCTTTCTGTGTGGAGTTTGCATGTTCTCGCCGTGCCCACGTGGGTTTCCTCTGGGCACTCAGGTTTCCTCCCACAGTCCAAAGACATGCTACCAGGTGCCACATGCTACCTTGTGCCCGTTGAAGAGCTGGGATAGGCTCCAGCACCCCTCCCCAACCCTAATTAGAATAAAGGGTTAAAGAAAATGCATGCACAATTGTCACATGTTGAGAAAAGGGCTGTTTTGGGGGATCAGTGTTTAGTCTTCACCTCTGAAGTACTTTTTATAAGGAGTGTGGTAAAGTGCATGTGTTTCCTCCAGGTATTCTGTTCTTCTTTTATTTCATGACAACATACAAAGATCTAATGTAAACAAATGTGATAGATTGGCACCCTGCACAAAGTGCTTGACTCAATACAAACATCAGGATTATATTTGTAAGATCATAGTACCATTGTTTTACCATAAAACACATATATAAAACACATATTTACAGTAAGCATATAAAAACCGTAGATTCTATTCTCCAGGGTGCTGTTAGTTGAAATGTCAGTTTCTTTTTTACATGAGAAATCCCACACCTCTGTTAAGACTGGCACTGCTGGAGTAACCATTACACATGGGAAGCACTACTTAGCAGCACTTATCCCTACAGTACTGATGTCATAAGACAATAAAAACATCATTATGACTGGCATGAGTAAAGCATATGAATTACAATATGTTATAAACTGTTTTCTATAAAGAAATCGATCAATTCTAAAATTCACTAAACAAAACTAATTCTTGTCAACAGTAAATAAGCTAACAGTAACCTAAGGGCCTAAGAAAAACATAGTAACTCTATACCCACTGCAGTGTTGATCAAGAAAAAGTGATTACTTCAATAAAGGGGTCCTCTGCAACATCACTTTTTTTGCTTTGTGTAAGGGGTTAAAGAAAAAATGAATATATTTTTAAAGCTGCAAAAATGAAGTCTTAACACTGAAAATGCTGCACAAACCATTACCGTGACATATGGTGCTGTCTCGAATTAGCACTTAAACTTATTTTATGTAAAAATAAATAAAATAAACAGTAGAACAGACTAAGTATGATACTAAGATGATACTGCGCAAATCAAATGCTAACATTAATTGTGACCAAATAATTGATAATTACCTTTCTAAATTCTTCTCTTCTTACTTCTGCAGGGAAACCTTATGATTCCTCTTGCATTTTAGCAGTACATCCATTTTACACACTAAAACCATTTGCACATCTGAAATGATGTGAAGTCGTATGAATTTCTGAGCATGTGTACGTTATGGGATATTTTTAAGCTCAACCTCTCTACCTCTCCTGTAACCTCATGACTTATCTCCTACCAAGAGGGGCAGTTTCCCTGGTATTTATTACCTAGAGATGGTTTGGTTTCTAGACAAGGGAACACTGTGAGATTCATCAAGTGGCATATTTCATCCAGTCTGGTTAATATACAGTTCATGTACTCATTTTAGAAGCTGATGTTTTCTATTTCTACTCTCCAGGATTGTGTATTTTATTCAATGACCTTTGGTAAAAGCAGTCTAAAGGAAAAGGCTAGGTAAAGTTTTGCAGTTCTCTTAATCATTATAATAACAGTAAATTATTTCCAGTAGGCTGGGTAGTATGTCTGCTGCCAAAGGGTTGTAGATCATGTTTTTGAAACCAATTATTGGACATTGTACTTTTGGCTGTGACTAAAATGGTTCAAACATTTTTTTGTCTACTGCTTTATCCCTTTTTTGGGAGTGAGAAAAGCCAATCATAATTGCTCTTCTCTGTAGGTTTACTCAGTGAAAACTTTAAATCTCAAGTACTTTAGTTCAAAACCAACGGTAACTAAAAATGTTTTTTCTTCCTATTCTAAAAAAGGTCGATCATTTTAAACATAAAAACAGAATACAAACACTGATGCTTTGGTGAATTGAAAATAATAGTAGTCATTTTACCATTTTAAATAAAAAAATACATAAATAGCCTGGCCTTTAAATAGCCTGGAAGCTTAACTCAGATCAAACAAAAGTGAAGTCATATGTTTAAGTTTAGTTGGTGAAGCAGGATTTTAGAAGCCCAGCCAGTTAGTTCCAGAATTAAACGTCATAGTTACACCCACGTGTGTGGGAGGAAAAAGGGGGAGACTGCATGGGGTAAAAAGCCATTGTTTTACAATGAGTCTCAAGTTTAGCAGTATTACGCAATGCTTATGCAATAGTTGGAGAAGAAGTGAAATAAATGTCTAACTGGTTCAATAAATAAATAAATAAATAAAAAATTGTGACAATATCTGCTGGTCAATAGCACAGCTGGGATTAGAACCTTAATTTCAGAGGTTAGTTGAGTTAAATTACTCTAAGATGGTTGCTAATAAGTGTGGCACTGCACACTGCTAAAAAAGAGAATATCTATTAGAAGACTAGTTTTGCTGTTCCAAACAGAATACAAATCTATTTATAGCTCCAGTGACAAATCAACATTCCAATAAGACTGAATATGTCAGTGTCGCTATAGTGCTGTAACAACCTATCCAGCACTACAACAGGAGATTCCAGAGAGGCTACATATGTTTATGCTTTAAAAAAGCAGTTGTGGCAATTACAAGCATATCGTAGACCAGCCATGCCACAGCTGTATTGAACTAAAAGACTTATGACCCAATGTTATCCTAATGAGAATAAAGTGGCAGAAATGTTAAAATCACTTGCAATAATTAATAACGATTTTAAACCTGCTCTACTAAATATAATTATTAAACAATGAAATTATGAACGTTGATCTCAGCATTTTAAACATGAGAAGTGTAAGTCCAAGTCTAGCTATGACATTCCTACAAGGAGTACAAGTTCTTTATTCTTTTTCCAATTTAGACACAGATTCGTTCCCAATTTATTTAACATAATGATTATAATTCTTTGAAAACACTACACACGCCACCTTTTAAAGCCGTGACTAAACATCATTTACTTACTGCTTACTGACCAGGGTCAATGTGGGTCCAATGCCAGCTGGAAAGAGAACACCTTTAACTCTTGCAGATCATACCACGTTCACCGACACAAAGGAGAATAATCACTGAACTACTAAATGTAAAACACAATGACCACAAGTTTAAACCTAGATCCTGGTGAGTCTCATTACAATGTGGTACCTACTTTTCACACTGTGTAAACTGTGCTGGTCTTATGTGATATTCCTGTCAAACATGACAACATGAATGCACATTTCCAAACATTTCCCCTGTATAAAATGTCATTAATCATTTCTTCCTGATCAGGCTTTCAGCAGTCCAGTACTAACTTGACACACAAATACAAGGCAGGAATACACCCTGGACATCCCACACTTTAGGTATCACTAAATAAAATAAAAGTAGGACTCAGGAGGTCTTCATGAGCAATGATCCTTTTTGGCACCAATTGTACCAGCGGCTGTATGTTATTTAATATAAATCGAGAAAATACAGCAATATCTTAAATAACATGGAATTCATTTTACTTTATTTGAAACTTTATTATATACACATATTACTCATTTTCTTTCTGAGTTATCCAGCACTGAGACGTGCTTAATAAAAGCGTCGAGCTCACCATGTTTGGTCATGTTCCTCATTAGAACTTCCTAACCGAATACTGGATTCTCCACCCTCTTACGCATCATGGAACTGCTCGGGAACCACCTTATAAATGTAAGTACGCTTAGTCGAGTCCTCATTTCGCTTCAATCTCCATCCAGGTTTCTCAAGAGTTTCAGGGTAAGAGTTTTGCAGTAGTTTTTGGCTCAGCATGCTGTCTGAGCTGGAGTGTGGGATCTGTTACAGGATCTACGACGTGGCTCGGCGGTGTCCGAGGCAGTTACACTGTAAACACAGCTTCTGTGAAAGCTGCTTGCTGACCCTGGCTATGGACCAGGCTGACCGGTGCGATCATCATTCAGGATCCCGGATCATTTGCGCTTTTTGCCGGTACACCAGCGTTTTAACTCAGAAGAGATTGAGAGACAACTTTCCGGTTGACGAAGAAATTCTGGACAGACTAGTGACCGCTGGAGTCCTGGAAAACAACACGAGTGATGATGATGATGATGATGATGATGACGATGAAGAAAAACCAACGCCAGAAACACCCAGACGGTGTGAAGAAGATACTTCACCCAGGACAAGAAAGGGGAGATTATGGAGGTCTATGAAGCGTTTCTGTAGAAAGATTAAGGGATCAGATCGACAGGGTGAGGAATATTTATGATTGTTTGTAACTAGTGAATTAATTTCTTGGGAAATTCTCAGGAATTTTCATTGACTGCTTGACTGGTTACCCAAACTATACATGTAACCCCCATTTTCACTCATATTTAATTATTGATTATTTCTGATATTGATAGACCAACTGTCATGTCTTTGGGAGCACAGACAGACACAAAGTGAGCTTCGACTCAAGGTCCCAAAACCCTGAGCTGGGCTTGTATTACTTGCTGCACTACTGAGCTATTTCAATAACAATCCCATACCAATAATATAAAATAGGTAATAATAGTGATGCAGCTGGTACCTTTTCTTGATTCACTGTCATGACACTGTCTGTCTTGACTTTTTCAAGTTCTTACCATGGTGTGGTTCATTTCATCCAAATACACCCACTGATCTCACAAAACATTTACACGGGGTGTTAGAAAATAAAAATTGACTTTAAGGTTTAATTGTGTTTACCTGATTATTTAGCTTCCTTGTTTGGGGTATTCGGGTGGTACCTGACCCACCACAACCATGTCCAAGAGTTTTTATCCTTTTAAAAATTATTAGAACAGATGGTGGTAATTAATGTGCTACTTCTGTTACTTTGTTCACCACATGTATATCATGTTTATACTTATTAGTTGCTAGTTAAATGGTGCAGTGTATACATTTTGAGCTTAAATAGGACCTCTGCTGGCTGATGGATGACTTACACAGATACTTGGGGTAATGGGGACTGCATTGTGACTATATGCACTACTATTCTGATCTCCATATAAACCTATCTTGTGCAGGTGAAAAGAAGTGTTTGTTACGCATGTGCTAGAGGGGGAGTGTGTTAGTTATGGCTCTTATTGGTCTGAAGGATTTAAGCAGCAGGGGTAAAAATCAAAATGGTGCAATTGGAGACAAACTACATTGGGAGGAAAATTGGGTTCACTCACATGTAATTACGTTATTCTGCACACACATACACTGTATTAGGCCATGTCACATTATTATGTTGCTTTTTATTGCTATTTTGTGTGGCCATATCTGTCTACAGCATGGAATTCTATTGCTTTTATAATCTCACATTGTCTTTTGGATGTTTTATGCAGGCTGTATGACTAATGCAGAAATGAGGGACCTGACACTGATGACTTGCTACATGATGTAAATAAGCCAGAAAAACTTGCAAAACTGGGAAAGTCTGGAAAAGCTACCTGGGAACGTCTGGAAAAGCCATCATTCGACAATGGATTAACATCAAAGAACTGAACACTGAAAAAGGGTTGAAAGATTAATGGTTGTTTTCTTTCGAAAGCATCTGAAAGCTATCTGGATCCTGTGTCAGTGGGATTAGGAAAAAGGATTGTCAAGAGCCAACTAGAAGGGGGAAAACCACTTAACTTTCGAGGAACCACTTAAAATGTTTAGAACCGTTGGAACACTTTGTTGAACACTGGTTAAAGCAACTTTGCACAAATTCTCTATTTTAGGCCTAGTCGGCATTTAGGTACATTAAAGTGGTCAGATAATACAATCATGAAATCATTATGTGATATATGTTATGTACTGGATACACTTAGTAGTTGTGATATGTACATTGTGTAGTCCTGATTGCTAATTTTATACATATAAAACGATTATTGATCTAAATATGCTTGGCTATCTAATATGCTGTTACACTTTTGCTTCCTTATAAGAGGGCAAACATTTTCAAAAAGTTCTTTCCAGAGAAATAATACACGGGTAAGGCTCCCGGTTACATGTAATAAATGTGGTTTCCAAATAACTTCATTAGTTAAATTGCTCAGAATGGAAATATTGCCTCCATTCTCTTAGGTCAGTGCCAAGGACGTCATGAAAACCTACATACCAAAGCTAATTTCTTGGCACAGACCTAGATTTTTTTAAAATGTTTTTTTGCATTTACAGATGCAGTAAAATGCTGTTTTTGACACCCTGAAATGCTTGTTTTTGAGCCCACACACCTCATGTTTAATGGATTGCTCATGGATTGCTGTTTACATCATGACCAGGTTAAATATTTATGAACTGTGAAACAGAAACACATGTGCATTTGTTTGCTGTGTGCACCTAGTGTGGGTGGAAGAACACACAAAATTTGGAATTGTGTCTAAAGCTTTTATTTAGTTAATGATGCATCCATTATCATGGACTATGCCCTAGTGTTCATTAGCATTTTTTGTTGCATTATTTACTTTAATTTTGGATAAATTATTCATATTTCAAATGTTAACTTGTATTACATGTATATAATTTATATAATAATTTATTTATATATAATGTAAATGCTTAATGCATATTGTTAATAAAGATAAGTAACTTTTCTTGTTGTGTTTTTCTTAAAAGGATCAAATGTCAAGCCTCTCTGCCATTTAATATGCTAAAAATAATAATATATGCCAGGCGTAGCCTAGTGAAGTGTAGGACTGAGTCTTAAGTCTGCCAAAATGCATGAACACCCGCACAAAATAATGCCGGACAAGTAGATCATGATTACCGTTTCAACCACCAATGTCAAACAAAATCCACATATTAAGCGGAAAACCGCACAATCTGGCAACAATCTGGTAGTACGTGCCGTGAACGGAATTTTAAGTGACGTCACTTCCAAGGCGATAGAAAAGACTAATGGCTGAAGGGAATTCCTAATCTAAGAACATACATAACTTAATATCTCAGTGAATAGTTAAATAGACAATGTGAGTGTATATTATGACAATAATCTACAAAATCATACAGAGCATACATTGGCAATGAATAAAAAATGTTTCCTTATATTTACAATTCAATAATTAGGCTAATAACTTCAAACTGGAGTGTGGTTAATTTAAAAATGCAAACCAAGTTGGAGTGTTTTTACTCATGAGTCGACTCGTAGCAAAGGTCTTATGAGTAATTCTAAGACACTTGATAAATACGGCTACAGGTCTTTTATACAGCATTTAAACTTCGAATCAGGGTTGTTTACTGTCAGTCCTGGGAACAAACTGTCTTGCAGTTTCTACTCACCCTACCAATCCGGATCCAACTCACTGTTAACTTGATAATTCACTTATAAACTAAATCCTGACATGTGTGTTGAAGATCGAGATGTATCTCAACTCTGTAAGTCATGTAGAACTTAAAGAAGAGTCTCATATTGTCTCTGGAGAAAGAGTACCATTCAGATTAAGGTTACACCCCTAATCTACTACACCTGAGGCAGCCAATTTGTTGGCTGATTTGAAGCCTCCCATGTTAATTAAGGATTGGAACCAAATTTTGCTGCCATGTAGAATATGTGTGAGCCAAAAGGTGTTTCCAGTATTTTAGAAGTGGTCTTGCCCAAAAGCATGAAGGGATATAAACTTTTTAGAGATTCTGAAATGTTTGATACTATGCATACCCTACACTGGCCAAAGGGAGAATTCTGCTTGTCAGTCACTGTGCTGTGAGTGTTGGTTAGCAGCCAACTATGGGTCTTGGATTCTGTTTTAGGCAAGTTTGTTTTGTCTGTAACAAGATTATAATTTAACACTTTTGCATTATGTTAGCATAAGGTTAATAATGATTAATAACTGTTTAAACTTTTTTTCAGATTTACCGTGGTATGTTTGTCTTTCATTGTTAAAAAATATTTGGTTGAATCAGCATCAGTAGGTAAGCTTTTGTCCTTAAAGAATCATATATTATTAGAATAGTTGTAATGCTTTATTTTGAACTGTACTGCTCACTTTATTAGTAACCCATGTTCTCAGAACAGCATTGGTTATTTTCCAAATAAGTCATTGGATTTGCGTAGTCATAGTTTTCATCATTTTATGGGTGTTACCTTAAAACGATTACAGCATATCGTAGTCCATTGTTGATGCAGCATTAATTAGCTCAAACATAATGTTTTACAAAATCTGGTGGGTTTCTTTCTTAGTTCCATTGATAATTACTCAAGAATGACTTATAAATTTGACAATAATTCCACTTCTTAGCTGTAAGGTTTTAACTAAATCCCCATTTGCACGGACACAGATATAAGCACATGATCTTTAAAGATGTAAACATAGTAATATTATGATGCTGTAATGCTTATACATATAAGTAATGTTTAATTTACCCTTCTTCTATTAGCTCGAAACATCAACCAAATGATTGAAGAGAAAACCCAGACTGCAATGCTGGATGGCCTTGATAAAATTCGTGTCGTTTATCCACCAAGTTGGAACCTCTCTGTGCCTGTCACCACAGATATTACCTATTCAAACGAGTCAAGTGCCAAACCGCAGTCAGTCAACAGCTGGAGACACTCAACGTGGAATCAAAAGGTCTTCAGTGGAGATTTTTCAAATGGGCATGCTGATCGATCTGAATCCTATCCTGCTCCAAGGCTCATAATGTCTCCAAGTAGTGTTAGAAGTAATAACAAACTTGATAGAGTTCAGCCAAATTATAATTTGGTTTCACGCAATTTGCTACAGAACCTGTACAAGGAGAACATTTATCAGAACGTACTTGCTGACAACCTGTTTGATGGCACACGGCATGATGAAAAGACAACACATTATGCCACAAGTAGGATAAAAATAACTGAAAGAAGTACTATTGTAAGAGCTACACACCCTAAAATCGTGCCCTTGAAAAATCTGTCGTTACCAGTTCTTTCTTGTCCGAAGAATATTTTCAGTCAATTCTTGGCTCGGTCATGTAATCACAAATTAAAATCTTTGTACCTTGCACCTTCCAAGGAACTCCAAGGAAACTATAAGCCTGTAAACTTTATGAGGGCCATAATCAACTATGCAATGAATGGTATTCAACCACGTGTGTCTAATAAAACTAGTGTCAAAAGCAATGAAACCAGAATGTTTCAGACTCTAGACATAAAATCAAATCGGCATGGTCCTTTCTCTAAAATAATATTTTCCGATGAACATTTCCCATTAGCCGGCAGTAACAATGTCCAAACCCAAAAAGCTGCTGTGAAGAGTAGCAAAAGTGAGAATTTCTGGATAGCTCCATCTGCCAAATCAACAATTAGCCATCTGAATTCTTATAATAATGAAGCTGATCAAGCATCAAGAGAGAATGAAACTGCACCTTATGGTACACTTCAAAGACCTGTAAACGATTCTGAATTCACTACTAAAAATGTATATTCATCCAAATATAACGGCTACAAAAATGTGACATTTAATAACACTTCTATGCCATTAAGACACACTAAAGTTCAGGAAAGCAATTTTTCAGAGTCTGATTTAATAACTCGTACATCTGTTATGCAGAAATATGAGCTCAATCAAACAAATCACACTGCTGTTCATTTAGATAAGACTGACTTAAACTCTTTTCTAAGTCAAGGCCATGTACATCCAACGATGGGAATTTCAAATGGAAATGACATTGAGAATTTTAGCAGTCGTGAAAATGTCATTATATCTCAAAAATCAACGAGCAGTTTTGCGATTGGTAGACGTATTAAAGTCTCCTCAATGAATGAGAGAAACTCTAACTTGGTGAATACACCTTCACAGTCATCCGTGAGCAAATCCCCCATAATTCGTAAATGGAACAATAAATACAAGCTATCAAATAATCAAACAATAAACTTCTATAATAATAAAACACCACCAGAAATAGTAATACAGCGTCCTGAGTTAACTACTCCAGCTAAAAAGTCACCAATGCAAGATTCCTTTCCCAAACCAACAGGCCATAAGAACTTTATACCAATTGAGTTTGCAGATGTTGCAGGTAGTGCCTCTTTCCATGTTAACAAATAATACAATACAGCAATACTTGGGGGGAAAAACAAATGCAACAATACTGTATAACTTCCCGGATCAATGCTAACAATTTTGAGTAGAGAAGAACGTCTTGTAATACTTCATTTACCTTGATAAAATACATGAATGAAACAGACGGGGCTGATTTCTACAAAAACCTAAGCTCTCCTGAGAATAACTCAATCATCACATTGAATGTTTACTATGGGGAGCTGAATTAATCAATCAAGATAAATAGTTCAAGTTTTGGATTTTTCTGGATCAGTTTTTTGGATTTTAATTGCCGAGTTATTATGTGCCAATTGTTACATGAAAAAGTATTAAGCTATATTGTTTATGAAAGACTAGAAAATTGTATATTAAAGGGAAGTTAAAGAGATCATCCATAGTGTGACTAAATACATGTTTGACATTGTGAATATGTAGTTCATGTATGTATACTGTATTTGATTTGCATTAATAACTTTTTCTTATGTTACTTAAATTGGATGTAAATAAAAAAACTGAACAACAAAAAAAATGTTACGTCATTTTACAGATGAACCTGTGAACGAAGATATATTTTGATATGCATGCATGATGATGATAATGATAATGATAATATGCAGCATCATTGTCCCAAATGCCTTTATTCAGTACTTTTAGTTTTGATGTCTTTCGAGTAACTTGCAGGTTTCCTCCAGGTGTGACTATAATATTCCACTTCCCAAAACATGAAGGCTATTCTGTCCTGTTTTGCTCTCTTCTTTTTGGTCTGGTTATTTTGCATATGGGGCGGCACGGTGGCTTAGTGGGTAGCACTGTCTCCTCACAGCAAGATGGTCGTGGGTTCGATCCCCGGGTGGGGCGATCTCGGTCCTTTCTGTGCGGAATTTGCATGTTCTCCCCGTGTCCACGTGGGTTTCCTCCGGGTACTCCAGTTTCCTCCCACAGTCCAAAAACATGCTACCAGGCTAATTGGAGACACTGAATCGTCCTGTAGGTTTACCCAGCCATGTAACTGGAAACACGTGCACGCCGGTCCCAAGCCCGGATAAATGGGGAGGGGTGGAGAAAGCAATGGCAAATTACTCCACTATCATTGCCGA
>JAYDZG010000036.1:16674562-16685268 GCA_034509265.1 Microcambeva bendego
AGCCCGGATAAATGGGGAGGGGTGGAGAAAGCAATGGCAAATTACTCCACTATCATTGCCGAAATACTTCATGGATCAATGATCCATCAAGTGACCGAGAATCGGCTGCGACTAATCAGATAATCATCATTTTGCATATACTTGGGAAAGCGACAGTCGCAATTACAGTAATTTGCCACTGCATGGCGCTCGCTCCACGCAGGAAGTACTCGGAACAATTTTAAGATTTTAATCTAATAAGATTGGCCAGTTAGGACGTTTTTTCTTACGGTTCTGTTGCGTTTATAATAACGAACTAATTAATTAATTAAACTACAACGTGTTTGTTAATCTCTGCATTGTATTTGAATAAATATATGTAAATGTTACTTTGTTTTTAGGATACGTTACAATTACAATTTGGCTAACGCGCTATCGCCCCCATATGTTGAAAAGATGGTACTGCAGCGAGTAATTCGTATTTTACTGCTATTAATTACTTAACACCACAGTGATCCAGAGAAACTTCTGGTTAAATAAAATGGAATGAAATCAAACCTTATTCTATTTATTTATTTTTGTTTGAGAGGGTTTTTTCAATTTTGGTATAGACTGTAAATAGATTCTTGGAATCCTGCTAAATCTCAGTCTGTAAAGGGCAAGGTCAGAAACCCCTGTCACATGACCTTTAAGCCCTCAGATGTCAGATGTATATTTGGATTTTAGAGAGACATGTGCTGCCATCAAGGTGATGTGTAGACCATAGTTATTCAAGATGACGCCAGGACCCATTCTGAATACACTAAAACAGTGTGGCTTTGTCTTAACTGTACATGTTCTTGACTGGCATCTTGACTCACATCTACTCCTACTGAAAATATATGCTATGAACAGTATAGAATCAGATAATGGAAACAAGACCAGGCCAAAATTTGACATGACAATCTAACCCTCACTTCCCAAACCATTTCCGAAAGTGTTAGTAGTAGGAAAGAGTATGTATCACAATGGTACACATACATTTGGCCTAACTTCATGTGTTACTAATAATTTCAGGTGCAGTAAAGATTCATTTCTCAGAAGACATTTAGAAGATGCATTCTCATAAAGCAACATAGTTATGACAATTTGAGCTTTGCTTAGGTGCCCAACAGTAGCATGTCTGTGACGTTGAGACTTGAACTGACAACTGTTGTGATTACTTGACAAGTATTTTGACCAGTAAGCTACTATTGTCTTCTTAATAGCTCATGCAATGTTTCTCAACTTGACTCCATAAATATTGCTGGTCATCCTCTTCCTCCTTTAGCTGTACCTGTCCAAGCTTGTAATACATTTACAAAACACACTGTATTGAGTTTTAGACAAAATAGGTTATTTTTTATTATTATTGTCAATTGTATTCCATGTCTTGAAACTTCAATTTATTTTTTTCTGTGACAATTACACACACACACACACACACACGCACACACACACACACACACACACATATATATATATATATATATATGCAACAAGATATAAAATGTTCCAGAATCTTTAAATTCTTGACAAAGCTTGTATTGGATTCTTCTTGGATTAAATCTGATAATCTAAACAAAATTCTTCTCAACATAAGTTGGGTGGTTTTTTTTCCCCTAACACTTTCATGTACTTCTGAATACCTTTATTATCACTGTGTTGAATAATGATGTAGACATTGCAATAAAGAATCATTCTTTTACTTTGTCATTAAATGATAGAAATTTTGAATTGAATAAATCATTCTTCCCCAAATTGCCAGAACAGAACAGTGACCGACCTCAAGACCTTCATCTTGCTTTATAACAATATTGTGGTTGAGTTTCAGATGACCACTAGATGGAGTGTGTGTGCTATATGAAAAAAACTGCTCAGAGTTCTCCGGGTTCATTTTGTTTTTCATCAGCACTGAGACTAAAAAGCAGATGCCTGGTTAAGATGAATGAAGCAGGAACCAAAAACCTGCAGAATATTTTCTGCCATTCTTAATGATTCATGACGATTTAATGACTGACGTTTGATATTTTAGTGGCTTGCTTGCATAAAAATGACATTAGTCCCTACACACATTATACTATAGTGTTGTAGACATTCCTGTAGGATCTAGCGCTTCTACAAGGTCATGATCCATTTTTTTTCCAGTGGATCAAACAACAAAGTGCTTAACGCCTCCGCCTGTTAAAAGAATGTCCATCAGACTTCAATCAAAGACGACCCTTTCCTATTCATAAGGTATGACCTCTAACCCTTTCCCAATGGGAAAGCCTCTGTAGAAATCCCCTATTCTACACCCAGTTCTTCAGTGCTGCTCAGGCTCAGCATGAGGCCGAGGCGAAGGGAAAAAACTGTGTGTGTGGTGGTGGGGGAGCCGTTTCTGTCAGTCATGACTGCATACATTGTATACTGAATTGCAGACCCTCCCCCTATCATTGACTGGAAAGTGGAACATTCCACTTTCTTGAGAAGTTTGGTGAGGTATTAATGTAGAGCATTTGCACCAGTAGATTGATCGTGTAGTTAGACCTGACATTTTAAAAGCTTGTTATTTTTGGGATATGCAAAACTGTTCTAGAAGATTACAATAAGCTTGTTGAAAAATTTCCTACAGTGAGTGTAGGAACAAGTCCATGGCATAGTTTTCCCACCCCTCCCTCTTTCTCATCCTCTGCTTGCGCACACACTGGCTGCAGGGGAATTTTGCACCACGTGTATGTGGGTTCTCAGGCAGCTCCTAAGGAGAAATAGAAATCTAGAGGCCCCAAAGTGGCAGTCTCCTTCTTTCCCTCCCACCCAGTCTTTACAACTAATTGTGGCTTCTGTTCTTGTCTGCCATCAACTAACTGCACCAACTGTTAAAGCAAAACTGCCAAAACAGGTCTCGAAGCTCTTGAAATAACGATTCCTTGCAAAACTCTAGAGCTCATAGTTTCCTATGGAAACGAACACACCTTGTGTTTCCTTGTTGTTATAAAGCGATATGTTTTCTTTACATGGAAAGTAAAATATAGAAGAGGTGGGGGTGTAAAGCATGTTTTTTAAAAAAAAAACAGTCCACATACTTTTTCTCAAAGCAGATGGAATCGGGTGGTTGTCTAACCTAACTAAAAAGATAATTGTGTGGTATTAATTTGGGATCAGGTGTAATTGCATGTATTTTACTATAAAAAGTAGTCCTACCGTTAAAATATTTAAACAGTTTGGGAAAATATTTGTCATTTCAGTACGGGGAAATGTTTGTTTATATTTTACAAATACCATGGACAGAGATCAAGAATTGCTGATGTATTCCGTTAACACAAAATCCTTCCATGTGCCGAGTTATAACAGCTTTAACTACACCACATAAACCCTTCATTTACGTAAGAGAGAGTAAATAAAAAAGGCAGAGGGGTAGAACATAAATATAGAACAAAATTAAGAACATAATTACCCTGAATGTCAGGTCCAGTTAGCAGATTTAACATGATATTCTCCAAACAGCGGCATCTGATGAACCTGCTTAACTTGGGATACAACTACACAATTAATAAAAACATAGATTTAAACAACCATTCTGTACCGTCTGGTTCAAATTGACTTGAGTCTTTGAAAAATGTACCTATTAAAAGAGTATTTGAATTATATTCCCACTCAATGCAGACAAATCAGTACCCAGAGGATGTGGGTTTCTCTTACATGCGCTCACATACACTCGAGTGACCTTCCCGTCTGGCTAAGCCAAAAGGGAAGCAATAAAACTGGAAGATTTCCTGAAGTACAGCCAGTTCCTACATTATAAAACTGGGTGGCATTAAATTATGCCGGTGATGCGAAAGGAAGCTTGATGATAGATGCAGATGAATTAACTGCACCATGATCTGTACGTGCTTGTATAAAATATTAAATAAAATCGGGTGCTTTTTCTCAAAGTGTGAATTAATGTAGTTTTACTAAAATAATTAAAAATGCCATTCAAACAAGTATACTATGAATGCTTGAAAAATGTAGCTACATGCCGGAATCTTTTTTGGGGGGGGGCATGGTGGTTCAGTGGCACTGTCAAAGCACATGAGGAAGGTCCTGGGTTCCATACCCCAGTTGGGGTGGTCTGGGTCAATTTAGTATTTTTTGTTTGAATGCAATTTTGCATGTTTTTCCCTGGGTGTTTCAGTTATTCCAAAATTGGACATATCCACTAAGATGCATTAACCAGTGCATTGGAGTACCAGTCTCAAGCCCAGATAAACAGGGGGTGTTGCACCAGGAAGGCCATCCGGCGTACAAACTATGCCTGATGAATAATCCAACATGATCCTATAAGGTGACCCTAACGGGAACAGCCAAAAGAAACTTGTAATCATGATTTATTTACACATGCGACAGAAAAGGTTAAAAGCAATCCGCTGTTGACCTCACCTGTTTAAATTTCTTCATTACTAGCCCCAAATGCTCTATCCCTGAACCTATTTTTGTGTTCCCGGTCTGATGCAAAAATGGATGCATAGTAACAAATAAAACTGACCAGACAAGATATTAAATATCTCGCATTCATACTGTCCGCAATGAAATAAGAAACACTACATTTATCTTTTCAATTTGCATTATACATTCTGTCCCATCTGTATAAAATTAGCCTCAATAGGAAGTAGCCGGGGAGCAAACTCTCCTAGGGCACCTTGAAGATAGAAAACCAGAACAAGATGTATCCATGTGTACACCAGTTTGACAGAACCACATTTGGAGCCAGGTGCTCTTAGCATGGTTTATTGTGTGCTTTAGTTGTGTACTGGATATAGTGGCTGAGGTCTGAAACGGTACTTTATGTTCTTTTAATTTCCCCAACATTACCTTCTGTTTAACAAGTTTAGTCTGAACATTCTCAGAGAGTACACACTGACTGTACTAGCACTCTTACGGAAACACAGGATGAGGTGTGAGTGTTTAAGTCCAGGCGACGCAGCGCGATTCTGGGTCATCCAGTGATCCGTTCACCTGCAATACTTACAACTAGACATAATATGAATTTATCTTTGTGGACAGGATGCCATCTGGCTTGAGATGCCAGCTTTGATAGAGAGAGAGAGAGAGAGAGAGAGAGAGAGTGTAAGTGCTTTTCACTGCAGTTGAACTCTTCATTTTCATAAAGTAAGAAAAAAAAAGAGTAAATGCTAGTGATCATATAAGAAAATCTATAATTAAAATATTGTTTGTGATCATGTTCCTCACTATTTATCTGGGCTTGGGACAGGCACTACAACGTACTGGTTTGTGCATCGTAGTGGCTAGGGTGCCCCCCAGCCAACCGGCAATGTCGAGATTTGAACCAGGGTGTTCAGACTCTTGATGCTGGTGTGCAGTGAAAATCCCACTCCTACCTGGACGCTATGATTAAAACATTGTTTCAATCGAGTCCAGTTTCTTTTGCATTTTGTGAACTACTTTTAACTCTCAATTCATGTAACACTACCAGTTCAGTCACAATGTGGTATTGATATTGCTGAACAAAAAAGTTTCTGAGCATGTGATCGAAACCATTTCAGGAGCAGCTGTCCTCTCATAACAGGGAATTTGTCAGTATTGCACTCATATACATCCAACAAGTTCTTCCACTTCTGTGAAGGACTGTACAAACTGTTCTTTGGTTCTTTCCTCCCTGGCAAAATCCCTTCTTGTCAAGCTATCCAACAGAAGGTTCAAGGTTATGCGAAGTTATTAAATTACTGAGGCCATTGCAGTCCTGGGAACCTACATTGTTGAATTCTAACTTAAGCTGGAAAGTTTGCTACTTACAATACCATTTCATAAAAATGTGAGAACATTCCCAGTGGTGGTGTGTTGTAGCATTACATTTTGGAATTATGGAGTCTAGCTTTTGCTCACAATTGTTTTATTAATATTTTGCCAGAACCATGCTACACAAAAGCTGTGACTGAGAACTAAAGCCTAGATAACAATGAAACCTTTTAATCATTTGAGTTTCAGGATTTATTAAAATAGGGCCGCAAAACACGCATGTGGTAGATTGACTCCTGTCATTGCTTCTCGGTGACATTAGACCCACCATAACTTGAACACTATGAAAATGACTGAGAAAAGAAATGATTCCCAATATTCTTATTATATTCCACTGTAATTGGCAATGTGCGTCTGTAAAAAACCAGTTACTTGTGTAGACAGGTTTGCTTCTAAATCTGGTCATTTCTGCATCAAAAAACTGATAAACACATTTAATCTCTGCCTTCTTATGGCACTGATTTCAAAATGTTTTTGTGGCCCAAAATAAAACTTTAATTTCCATTATGTACACTTTTTGTCTTGACAGAGAAATAAAATGTTTTGTGACACAAAGTAACTCAAACCACCAATTGAAGCTGCAACATGATATTTACAAGAAAAATACATTCTAATGCATTAGATTACCTATACACCCCAAAACCTTCTCTAAATAAAATAAAAACCAAAGTAGGAACAAGCAGCAAAAGGTAGCATTTAACATACCAGCGTATATGAAAATATCTTATCAATGAAATTTTATACTTGCAAATCAAACCCATTAGTTGTGTTCTTTTCAATGTATATTTTATGATATGCTGCACACTGAGGGAGATGCTGTTTGTGCTCTCTGACTGCTCTTTAAAATACTTCAATACATTTTAGCAGTGAAGCATTTTACAAAATATTTCTGTAGGAATGCTGAGCAATGAATAACTCGCCTCTAATAAAATCTTTCTGTATAGAATATAGCATCTATATTGGGGTGGCCAATACTACATTTTTTACAGTTTGTCATATCTTATAATTTGGTCATGCTTTGACATATTTACATACCATCAAAAACAATAAAATGTTAAATGTAAGGTAAAATATAAGTTTTGATTGTATCATAGTACTGATGTCAGATTAATAGATTATAACATATAAGTCACATTGCCGAACCCTTTCTTGTCCCAATTGTCTTTGCAGGTTTAGTTTCAATAGATTTTTTTTCTTACTATGTATTTACAGTGCGGTTAAAAGTATTTGCCCTTTCTCCTTCATAATAGGATGTTTCAGATATTTAAATGCATTTAAATACAAGGCAAAGACTACCAGAGTAATCAAAAAATACAGAGATACTCATCTTGTAACTTTTTATTTAATGAAAATAATTATAATTTCAAAGAGCTCCACTAGCACACCAGAGTCTGAACTCGAATCTCGAAATTGCTGGTTGGCTGGGAGCCCCCATTGCAACTAGGCTGCACAAACCAGTGCATTGTAGTAGCAGTCCCAAGCCCAGATCAATAGGAGGGTTGCTTCAGGAAGGGCATCCGGTATAAAAACTAAGCCATATCAGTAATGTTGATTATGATCAGCTGTGTAAACTTATGATCTGAATATAAACTGTTGATCTGAATATAAACTGTTGATCTGAAATAATTGTTACATAATTACAAACACAAAATAATTTGGAAATAGGGCAAAGGCTTTTCATAGCACCTTAAACTGAAAACGGCATGAATTTAACCTCCACAAAGTTAAACCAATAGTAGACAATTTTAGCAAAGTGCATTTAATGACTTTTTAAAAGGGCCTCTAGCAAGACCATAAACAAAATGCATGATGTTGGCTCATGAGGAAGCTCTTAATATATTATGAATTATTACCTTAAGGTGGTTGAAAGGGTTTTTATTAGAGTTAACTAAAAATATCACAGAAATATGAAGTTTAATTCAAGTAAATCGTTATCCTCCTGGAATGTGGAACAATCATCTATTGACCCATCAAGCTTTTTAAAAGAGGCAGCCAGATTACTATTTAAATTCCAGTGAGTCTTTGCCACTGGATATAATTGAAAATCAGATCTCAACAAACACAGCTGCTGATTTGCTTTCATTTCTCAAAATCACAGATTTGTGGTAAACATCATGACTCAGAGAACATGCATGTCAAGTACCTATCAGTTACAATAAAGCAAAGTCTAATGTTCATGCAATAAAGCTATTTTTACACTGTAAAATAACAAGAGTGGCTATTTCATAATCGCATGCATAGAACTATTTTTTCCTAAATCAATTATGAGGTCTTTTAGAGGCAAATCATAGTGCACAAACAGCCTTTTCCCTGCATACATACCACACCTGAATATGTTGTTTTACAATTTGGTTATCATTAAATGAAACTGAAGACAAGGCAGGAAAACAACATTATAAAAACATTACAAAACATATCATGAAATGTTATTAATTAGTTATTAATCAAACTTTTGGCACGTTTTATAGATTTATAGACAGTATGCTGGCTGAAAACAAACAGTTACAGAAGTGACTCTAATACAAGCTGGTCTTGGCTCATTGTTAAAAATGCAAAATAAATTGAAGATAAACATGTTTTGGTCAAAAATACGAACCTGTTAAAAGATTGTCAATTTGACTTCAGCAGAAATGTTTAGCAATATTTAACAATATTATTGTTCTCAATCTTTGTTACCAACTGCTTTATCCTGGTAAGGGTGGTAGTGACACTGAACGCAAACAAGTACATACACCTATAGCAGGGCAACATTCACTCCCCAATTCACTCACCTGACAAAAATGGCATATTAAAATACCAATGAAAGGTAACACTTAAAAAAGAGCAATGAGTTTTGAAAAAATAGTAATGGAATTGAACCTATAAAATGTCAGATTTTCTTTAAAAACTAGAATTTAGATTGAAAAATACAATGTACTAAAATTACCAGATGTTCTATCTAATCGGCACTAACGGCTAAATAATTAAATATTGCATTTTTAATAATTGCATGTCCAGTCTACAAAAATAAATGACCTCACGTTCCTTTTCCAAATGCAATGCGTAATGCTCAGACAAACACATAGTTATATTCGGGATATGACAGTAATGCATGTTCTGCTAATACAAGACCAGCTTTCTAAACACATTATCTTATTGTTGCCATAAGGAGGAAGCTAGTAAAACAGTTTTAAACAGTAATAACTAAAAACCTTGTCAGATTTGGAAAGTTATTTACATTCCATCCAAAACATAAGTAGGACAGTCCACTGTACACACTGGGTCATCAAGCATGTTTGCATGAAGTACCATCACAAGAATTATAGTTAAAAATGGCCCACACACACTTCTGTTCACATTTGCAGCAGAATGGAGGAAGCATAAGAGAGAGTGAATGAATGGGGCAAAGATGCAGAAAGGCAGATGCACTAAACACAATGACGCACTCCTGCATGGCTGGGACATGTCACAATAACAAAAGGCTACAATTTACACAGCAGTGATCAATTTTAATGAGCATTACATTGTTTATTATTGATTTAATGTTACCTAAATTCAATTCAAGATTGTTAGTTTACTTTTGCAGCCAGCTGGTTGGGAGTTTTGGTTGACTGGCCTTTTAGAATATCTGAACAACAATAGCTTTTGTTTTAAGGCAATCATATGAACTTCAGTACTTAAATGGGATTGCTATGTTCTCAGCTGCTTAAATGAACCAAGTAAGTAATTTCACAGTAACGGACCCGATGCCGCAAATAAGAAGGCTTTTATATGAGGAATCAGATTTAAGCCACAACTTAACTGCACTGTAAACGTAGCCTTCGTATAGTGACAGACAAGAAACAACACAAAGGCAATCAGAAAAATGATTGAAAGAAAACATGACAACTTATGTATAAAATAATGGGGTAGACATATGGGTGCAAGATGGTAGTGGGGCATGGTAATATAATTCAGCTTGCTGCTACACTAATTAACATCACATTAAAGGCTCTTTGAGCATAATCATCTTCTTCTTATTATTATCATCTTCCAGATCATCATGAAATCATTCACACTTTAGTACCACCCATGGAATCGGTTGTCTGGAGATTACCCCATCAGTTTAAAGCTTTTTTTTAAACATTACGGCAGTATATCAGTCGAACTCAAGCTAAATATCTACAGTCAAAAATAGGCACTTTAATAAACTATATATTCAAAGGGTTGTGAGCCTTCAGTTCAGCCATTTTTAAATCTTTTCACAAGTATTTGCCCAAAAACTTTTAACACTAAGATCTCATTGACTCGAAGTTCGACAGATGCTCTTCCTCCCGGCTTCAGTATTTGAATATTTCAGCAAAGAGGTCAGAAGAGTACACGCTCTCCAGTCTTTTGGCACAAACCTCTGTTGATTGTGTCAAACTAAAATCAAACTAAAACTGAAAAAGAAGAAATGCATTTTAATGGTCTTTTTCCAAAGTGCTCCAGAGGCATGTTGGGACCTGGACTTTCCTCTCCTGATTTTCTGTTTGACAGTTGCACTGTAAGAGAAGTATCCATGGCTTTATTTCTCAGGTTTGGTGGAAACCAGGGTAAGACATCAACATTCTGGAAAAAAGAAGAAGAAGTGTTTTGGTGAGAAGACGAAATTGAAAGTTACACAAAATGAAAATGTTTTTCCTAACTGGCTCCTCAGTTGGCTAGTGTTTAGGGCATGTGGTAGCACTGTGGTTAAGGGACTAAACTGTTAATCTAGAAAATGACTGGTCCACCCATTTTAGGGTCGTTTGGTTTAATAGTGTTTAATAGTTTTACAAGGCAGTATTCATATCTTTATTCTATAATACATCATTCAACATTTAAGAGCATAAGAGCAGTAGTGAGGCCAGGTACTGTTGATTTTGACATACCGGCTTAGCTTCATCCTTGAAGTGTGTTTCTTTGTGGACTTTGTCATTTGCATAGAGCCA
>JAYDZG010000036.1:16699866-16720189 GCA_034509265.1 Microcambeva bendego
GAACACTCCTTACGCAGGTGAAAAACCGTACACATGTAATAGGGGCCGCTCTCCTGAATCAGGACAAGGGTCAGAATCAGTAGAGAGAAAGGAAAATGCAACTGGGTAAAATTGGATGAACTAAATTTGGCCAAAATGTGGAAAATGCGTCATTGAAAGGGGAAATCCAAATCAGAAATCCAAATCGGCAGTATCATTGTTGCACCCTAACTATCTAAACAAAAAGTGAGAAATATTAGTTGATATTGTTTATTTTCATTAATCTATTAGATTCATTGACAATTAATTAGTGAGGGAATTCATCTGTTGATCATAAGCTGGTTCCAAACAGTCAGAGTATCCTCAGTGCAAGTGCAAGGATAGAGCCGCTTGATTTTATTGACAGTATGGGTTTGAATGCACCACAAGACAGTTAATAACTATTACAATCAAGTTTACATGTATAATGAATCGACATTCAATTGGCTTAATTCAAAATTGTTCTGCATGTTTTACACCTACTTTAGAACAAATAATTGAAAATAATAATAAAAGGAAAAATTGTCATAATTGTTCTTTAATTTTAATTTGAAATTAAAGTATTGTGAATCCTGTCTAATCATGGGTAGAATGTATTGTAACCAGTATATATAGTGGGTAGAGTGTATCGTAACCATCCTTAGTAACCAGTATAGCCTAGAGGGATTTACTAAACACACACATACACGTTACATTCATATAGTAACTTGCTTGAAGCTAACAAGTGAAGTGGAATGAGTGATGTATTTGAGAAAGCTTTAGGGTGTGATCTACAGAGCCTCTCTGCTGCATTTTTGCTGTGCATTATGTTCGAACCCAAGTACTTCACCCACTTTCACACACTGCATAACTCTTATCTTAAACACACACACACACACACCACACACACACACTGACCCACTCTGCAGTGTCAGAAATTGCTGATTAGTTGGATTTAATCAGCTTAACACGTCTGCTGCTTTTTGAACACACATCATACGGACATCATGTGTGCACATATGTGTGCAAAAGAACAGGCTTAAAGGTCAACCTGGACTTAATCTGTGTAAAAGGGAACTTTTCTCACGGCCTATGAACAGCTGAACATATGTGCTGATGGAAGATTTGCACCTATGCTCGCTCGTCTCAGTTGTCAGAAAGCATGCCAGATGACTGAATGGCTGGTATATCACATGCTGGTGAGAGCTGGTATGCCACAAAGAGAGGACCCAGTGTCCCACTTTAGTAACGGAAATTATAGAAACTATTTGGTGAATTTGGTCCAAACAGAAGATGGTACAGCTGGAAAGGGGTTAAACATAAAAAAAAACCAAACCTATCAGCAGTGATGATGCTTAAGAATTCCTGTCCTTCTACCAGCTCAGTGGGGTACTTTATTTATTTGGGGTGAAATGATTTATTTGCAATTTAAATGCAGCTAGACTGGCCTACATTTTAAATTATTCTGAGAAAAATTATGAAATAAAAGTTTCTATGCAAACAAAAGTAATAAACTTATAATTCATTTCTACCTTTCTACATTTTACAGCCGTGCCAATAGCTGCTGGTGAATTCTTAAAGATTTTGACTGGATTATCAAAGGGAACCTCTAGGGCACAGAGAGTTATTTTAAAAAGAGCTTGTGAGTGTTTATTTTATGGCTGTAGATCATGAATGACATGACTAGTATAGACATGTTCCTACATTACCTGGAAAGAACTAGTAAAATAATGTGGATTATAAAATCATTTATCACAGAAACGTTTATAAGATCAGTTTTCTGGGTTAATATCACTGACCTTATTGTGACCTGGAGGCTTATTGTAACAATAATTCACACAGTTGTGAATGCAGTTGACTTAAATCACACACCACAGGGCATCTACTAGTCCACAGTAAGGTATCACACCCTTTTTCATTTGTCGGTCATGCATTTAACTGTAGATCTATTTGATGTATTGTGGTCGCAAAGGATCCTGTGCAACCCAAGTTGGAAGGTGAGAGAAAACTGTGAGGTGAAAGAAAACTGAAAAACCTAGACAAAACCTGTGTGGACTTTTTACATACATTGATCAAAATCAATAATCGAACCCAGGACCTCGGGGAACTTACTGTGCAGTCAGATACTGTGAATGATGGCAAATTTTCTATTTCTTTCATATTTCAGAACATGGCACTAGACCCCACTCATACATCCATTGCCTGTTTTAACAGTTTTATCCAAATCAGAGTTCGGATGGGTTCACACACACCTACAGCAATTTTAGTAAGTTCGACTGGCTTGACCGCATGCGGTTCGATTAGTAGAAGGAAATCAGAGACTTGCAGACATGGCGAGAATATGCAAACTCCAGGCAGAAAGCACCCACACCAGTTCACTTGGGAATTGAGCCTAGGACCTTCTAGCTGTGAGGTCACTGTGCTTTCAACAGATATTCACCAGGCGTAGGCAGACTATAGGTTTAAATTTGCATGTCCGCATTGAAGGTCTGTGATGAGACATCAATGATGGTTATGTCAAAAGCCTCTGCTTTACATCGTTCATACTCTTCAAACACACAGTAAGGCCTCAGTCCTAGTGAATGGTGCCATTGTTATACTGGGAGAGACTGCTCCCATTATAATAGATCTATCATACTGACCAATTAGGCCTGTACCGTGGTGTAGGATTGTTCATTTGATCACATGATTTTCCACATCTCTGTGTACCAGTTGTGGTTGCACCTATGAACTTTCAAATGTTGATTTGTGATTGTAATGGGGGGTTTATGTCCTGCAAGTTCAACCTGACCGTTTCACACCTCTCTATAAATAGATAGTTCCGGCTGACACATTTACATGTATGGGCCGGCTGACACTTTACATGTATGGCACTAAGCGGATATTTAAGCCAAAGTGATTACAACTGTGATTAATTACAGTGCAAGCAACTGAGGTTCCAGGGCCTTTGCTCAGGAGCACAATGGAGGCAACTTGTCGATGATGTGGCTTGATCAAGCAAGCTGCTGATCACTAACTGCTCACTCTTAACTAATAGGCTGCCAGATTTATCATGACCAGTTTTTTTTCCACCATCCCCATTTGAATATGTATTAAAGTTGACAAAGGACTACCAGGAAATGAAGGCAGGGACTGTTGTACAATCTCAAGATGTATTTTCAAGAACTTCACGTGCTGATCAGTACTATATTTAGCTAAATGATTGTGCAGTGTACATAACAAGACAACAAAAAAGGAGCAAAGCATGTGTGTGTGTTTACTCTGGGCTAGATTCCCAGATAAGATGTCTTGAGGCTGGTTAGAGATGAAGCAAGACCTGGTGGGAATTGAGTAACTCCTTAGCCAGCAAGGAGAGTTACAAAAGACAAATGCAAATGATTAGGGACATAATACCAATCCCTAATTGCAATACTAATTAAATCTGAACAAGAGTAGCATGATATTTAGTCCAGGTTATTTGCCATTGTTAAAATGGTATAAAAGCAAAGCATGCTGGTTTATTCTTTTCCAAACGCCCACATGCGTTCACCAACCAGGATGTGGAAAAGAGAAGGCGAGTTACTCAATGTTTACTTTTCTTACAATTGTGGGCCAACGTGTTCTGACCGGCCACTCAATTATGCTGATCCTGCAGGACAACAGCACCAAAGGAGTGTATTAGCGTAGTGAAACGCACATGCACACACACACACACACACACACACACACACACACACACACACACACACACACACACACACACACACACGGAATGTTCAGCAGCTAAAGTATGTCTGCTGACTCACCAACTGCAAACAGTGCCAGTCAGGCCCGGAGTCATTTAAAAAGAAAAGACATGAGAGGAGGGACATATTGTACCCGTGTGTGCTTGACCATTATTTATTCATTGATACATTCATACATACATATTTGGCTTTAATAGTAGCGGCACTGTGAAGAAGCTGGTGGATCAATCGCACAAAAAGGGGTTCCGAGGACCTCACCTTACTGTCTTTAAGGAGTTTGGCATGTGGCCATGTTGGTTTAATTCAGATAATCCATCTTCTCTTCTCCTGAACACACAAAAGAGTTATTGATTTGCTCTAAACTGTACCCAGGTGTGTGTGAATAAGGGAGTGTGGTGCCAAAGTGTTTTGCCTCTCAGGGTTTTGGAGTAGCGTCAGATCAGTCACAGTGCAACTAGAAAAAACCCTTTTTTTATTTCAACCGTGAGAGTGGTTGTAAATTGAGATAGTAAATGGACATAAACTCTTAAGGTTAAATAAATGATCATTATCATGGGCAAAAAAGTTTTAGCTTAATTAAGATTGACAAATGCAATCTTAAATAATGTCATTGTCATAGAGTAGTGAGTGCACTCACTAACTCTGAATGATCTGGTAATTAACTTCCTGTTCTTATCCAGTTCCAATAATTGTCCCAATTTTAAACAATAATAGTTTACATATGTTAATTGTTTACCAGATTTAAGTTTACAACTTTAACATATTTCCAGTAATATATTGTCATTTAATTTTTAATTTTAGAATTGTCTTTAATAAAATTCAATCTCATAGTTCATTTGTTTTAAAAAATAGGACCCGAGTTCTCTAATTTTTTTCAGAATTTTCTCAGTCCATATCAAAACTAGTGTCTGTGGCAAACACATTGACAGCTGGTTTATGCTTCTCACATTGTGTCGTGTGAACATCTGCAGAAATGGCACACTGTGATCCTGTGATCAGAAAACATTTTATGCTCACTTAACAGAGGCAATGGGTGGTGAGCCTGTGTTAAAAAACTCTAAAGCCATCAATAATGTGGCTTAACATTGATTCACATAACATCTGTAACATACTGCCAAGGAAATATGTTTTAAATGCATTAAGTGAAACTGTCATTTATATTCTGATTATGATAACATTTGGATAATTTGCTGTCTATGGATAATAGTGTGGGTTTATTAAGCAACTTTTTCTATGTTGCATGTTAGAGCCTTGCAAAACTATTCAGTACACTTAATAGCCAAATAACAAAATTATGTTATAGGGAAATGCAGCCTTATTTTAATGGACATTTATTTATTTATTTTTAAATAAATGTCAATATGCTGCAATAGTAAATTAGGTTTTAGGTGTATGATGACATAACATCTTACACCATCAACAATAAAAAATAATCAATGAAAAATTACAAAAAAAAATTATTTAGATTAATGTGAATCTTTTTGGATGCTCCCATTAGGGTTCACCCCAGCAGATCGTGATCGTAAAAGTTATTGAAAATGTTTTTTTCAGTTTAGTGTCAATTATTGGTTGACTGATAAACCATTCTGTCACTTGTGCACTGCGGTTCCAAACTTGTTTTGAAGGTTTCCTATTTTTTTCTTTCAGAGAACTGGTTTAGATAGTGGCAGTAGCCTGTCATATTGTGACAACCAGTTCTCAAATTCGATTCTTTTTTCTTCCTTCTGCTTTGCTGGTTGCAGATGTTTTGTGTATTTTATTTGTTTCCGTCACTAGTTTGTCTTTTCTTGTATAAGCTAACCAAAAAGCATTGGTCAATAATTCTGTACTTGGGTTCATCTTCAGATGTTGAGAGTTTTAGGCTTCATCTCTTGCTTTAGTACTGAGGTATTTCCCAGCCCATTAGAAGAGTGTTCTATTTACATCCTTTTCAAAATCTGTTCATCTTTTTGTTCACCTTGTTTGTTCATCGGTCAGGTTATATGCACTCACAGAAAGTGCTGTGTAAAAATTATTGCCCCAAGACAGGCTGAGTAAACACAAATACCACCCCCCATCCAAATAAATAAATAAAAATAAATACATTTAAACACTACCTGGTAATCAAACTTAAATGACAGTTGGACTACACAGCCAGACTTGATTACCATCAGTCTTGTTTATTATAAACAATAAAGAGGACCTTTTCAGCAATGTAAAGCTAAAGGGCTAAAGATCAGTATCTTTAAATCAAGAAAACCCAAAACAGTGGTGATCTTCCCAGAAGTGACTAACCCACCAAAATTCCTTCAAGAGTGCAACGAGCATCTAAGGAACTGCATGACTTGTTTGCCTCAGATAGGGTTGCTGATGTGCGAGATAAAAATCACTTCTAACCAAAAGAACCATTAGCTTCCGAAAGAATCATTAAAGCTTGTCTCCCATTACTGAAAACACACATGCTTACTAAACAGCTCCATCCTGACCTGCATCAACTTCAGCACATACTGGAAGCCACCATAACATAACAAAACCTTCTGCAACATAAGCGAGGTGATTCCTTCAACCATGAAATGTGAAACATGCTTATGTGATGTTCACAATAACAGTGCTGATCTTGGAACGGTCATTACAGGAGGGAGCATGTGACTGATGGAGCCATAAGCAGAATGAATAAAAGAGAAAGCATACAAGCAATAGGGAATAAACATAAATAAAAATATATATTATATTTTTATTTACTTTCTTTGAAACAAGAATAAATTAAAAACAGTCAAGTAACTCACTGTGAATTGCACCATTAGATAGTGAATTGTTATCCAAACATTTTTATTACAGCTCCCTTTTTATTACTTTACTATGTCTTTTATATCCATACTCAGCTTTTTCAATATTTGCTTAAATATTTTTTTTCAGCCACAGGGAAAAGTTCCACCTCTGCTTACAGGTCTATTCTTATCTAGTGTCCCGATGAGAGTTCAGCTTCTGTTGAGCAAGTGAGCTGTTTGGACGTCGTTCAAATTGGGATCAGTTTGGCTATAGTAAATACGACAAACTGGATCAGCGCCATAAGACACAGCAACCAGAAAAAAACAACCTGCCGGTGCTTTCGACGATGAAAAATGCGATTAATGGTGAAACACATTACAGAAAAATGCAAAACTTTAATATGATTTGCTTGCACCTGCATAGATCATTATCTAAAATTCTCTCTCTGAGGCATTTGTTTGCATATCCTGATAACAGTCTGTGCTGCTTGCTCACCACTTCATTCCTAATCACATCAAACTGTTGTTGGAGGTCACTGTGGTGATCTCAGTGGACTTCAAATGACCTGAACACCCAAAGTGTGTGTGTTTCTTAGGCCTGTAGCAGCAGTTATATAATCACCCACAATGATTTGAGAGAAATACTAATTTATACATAATTAATACATCTTTTTAAAATAAACACAATTATTTATATTTTTTATAACCATCGTTAATTTTTATTATTATCATCAAGTTATCTATCTAGACACAATGCATTTGGAATTGTTTTAATGCAGTGTACAATGCGTATTTTACTAAATATTAGTCAAGTTATTATAAAAGTAGTATAATATGTAGAAAACTTATATATACTGAACAGTGCTCATTAACACATAGCCAAAATTTGGCTGGTTGGGTGTCAACATAAAGATTTTATTGTCTGTATCTGAAAAAGGGGTGGCCTAAGCCTCAGAGTGGATTGGGGTCCTGGGGTGATTCAAGTGAGTACTTATTAGAATCTGTTATGCAATGCAATGTCAATACTGCTACCATTGAGTAAACAAGGATTAAATGAGTCTGATCACCCTGATACTAAAATAAACATTAGTACTACTGTCCATCAGTACAACTGAATTCCACTCGCTGTAAGGGAAATCAAATATTTTATTTGTTCAGTGCCACCAAAAATAATTATTCCCTTTGCACTCACCAAGTCAATAAAACTGGAAATCTCACAATTCAGTGGATTTAAAGCCAAATAGATAGGTCAAGAATTTTTCACACACACACACACACACACACACACACACACACACACACACACACACACACACCATTGATCTAAGAGTTATACAAATACTTAGATGCTGGCCTATCCCAATTCAGTCAGCACTCATTAAAATTCCAACACTCCAATGACACATCCCTTGCAAGTGAAGGTAAACCTATAATTATAATCACATAAACCATCTCGCACAAGCAGGCTAAGTAATTCATAACTATTTATTACAAAGTTTAGCCTTAAACCTTTGTCTCTGTTTAACCTCACTGTACAGTTAGTGATAGTAGAGGCTGGATTTGAACCAACTATCTACCTAGTTATATCCTAAAACTCTACCCACTTGACGAGCACTATGAGTTGCTGTAGTGTTGAATGAATGTGGGTTCTTTTTGAGTGTTGTGGGTAGTGTGGCATGCATGTGCATGTCGTTTGTGGTGTGTGTGGTCTAGAGTGGCTTGGTTTTGGGTGTATGGTTTGGTACGTGTATGTGTGGTGTGTGTTTGTAGGGCGTGTGGCTGTTTGTGTGGTGTATGTGGGTACCTGGAGTGGTGTGTCTATGGTATGTAGTATGGTGTATACATGTCTGGATGAATTTAGAGTCTTTTTATCCAGTCGTCAAGAGTTTTTGTTGTTTGCTCGAAGTTTGAATACTGAAACTTGTCACACTGTGTTCATCAATTAAGAATGTAGTCAGGTCAAATGAGGTAAAAAAAAATACCTTAGCATATATCAAAGTCACAGTCCTTGCAGCCTTAGCCATTTAGCATATAAGCCCACAATATATAAACAGACATACTGTTTCTGTACCAGCATGTCAATCACAGACTCGATCTAAGCTAATCTACAGTCTGTAGTGTCTGATCAGCTTACAGACTATGTCACTGGATTCATTACTTAGTATTAACGGCACTGACATAAGATGCCCAGCAAATTCAAGATCAGGTGTCCTCCTACTTTAGGACATATGGTGTATTTTAAAAGTTAGTTGGGGTAATGGCAATTCAAATAAATGCATTCATGGTTGGTTGAATCCTGATTCTACTATTAGTATGATAACATTTAAAATAATTAAAATGTCTTTTCTATCGCACTCAACACACTATTTTTGGAATTTAGCTCTTATGCAGAGCCTTACAAATGTGCTTCCTTTTGTAAGTACTTCCTTAACATGGCATATTTAGTCTAATTAGACAAAAGTCTAAGGACACAAAATAAATGTCTTTGGTCCCTTGGGTGCTTGCATGAAAAATAGTCTCTAGTACCACACAGTCTAGCTTGGTGATATACAGTTCTTTAAGGTAGACTCAAGCTTGATTGAACCATTTTTTTTTAACTGAATATAGGCAGCAACAGTAACCCAGTGAAGACAACACTGTAGTGGGGTGATTAAGCAGTACTGGGGTTGGTTGAAAACCAGGTGAGCAGCTGAATTTTGAATAAGTTGCAGGGGTTTAAAAGTGCCAGGAAGGAGTCACAGTAATGCAATTTTAAAATGTCAAGTGATTAGACAAGAAGCTGAGTGACTTTCATATGTTGAAATGAATGAATCTTTTGATGTTTTAAAGAACGAGCCAACATGATCTTGTCATGTTAGCTACATGAGCAGATGGAGAGCTGGTTATAGGCTGACACAACACAAGTTTTATACATTAACTTTGACACGTTGTATCAAAATTGTATTGCATCTTATTAGGTCACTGTGTGGCATCATGACCATTATTATTGATAAACACATAATGCATTTGTTATGTATGTGAAAATAATAATTCTTTTTTTTACATTTGAAGACACAATCCCTCGGCAAGCATTCCTCTTTTTAATACCATTTGTATATCCATCGATATGTGATATTAAAATAGACACTGGAGATTTTAACTACAGATAATCTTGGAATTTCTAGACTAAAAGACAACGGCAATTGCTATAGAGCTTAACTATGCAATACAACCCACAGTAGGATTTATAGACTGTAAAAATGAAGATACTAAAGAATCAACAAAAGAAAGATATAATAATCATCATTTAACGTTGAAAGAATTTCAGAACAATTGAAGTTTTCTTTGGAGGGTTTGGGGAAAGTTGTTCTACCATAAGTCTTTAGAAAAACAAACAGAAAAGCTAAATTTGCTTTTACCAGCTCCAGCATTTCAATTTAAATGACCTAAAATTACATAAAACCCAGAACATGCAAATAAAAAATGGCTTTATTGCTAAATGGTTTGTGGTTGGATATTAGACTATTATTTAAGAATAAAATTCATCGGTGGCATAACATTACAACTCCAAACACAAATCCACTAATAGTTTCAAAACTAAATATTTCAAACACAGATTCACTGTGAGTAGGTGTGGACAACCAGAAGTGCTTTGAGTTCTACAAAGCAAGCATTCATTTTTGGAAAAAAAAAGTTAACATATAAACATATTTATTATTAAGCAGGCTGATCCTGGATCTGTCACCTACAGTGTATGAACTCAATGTCCTGCAGGCAGGGTGGTGCACCTGATGACCTACAGTTCTATCCTACAAGACCACAGGATGCAGGACCATGCATAAATTATTCTACCTCAGGAACACAAATAAATAAGCAAAATATATCCTCTCTAACCCTCACTAGCTCATCTTTCTTTCCATTACCCATGGTCACTTTCAGACCCTCATGCATGAAACTGCATTCTGGTCCCTCAGCAAAGAACAACTAGAAAATGATTCAATCTTGTTTGAGAAGGAACTGTGGTATTAATAAACCATATGCTTTCTAATGTAAGGAATTCAAATGCACATTTGATACACTTTCATAGTGTCTTAAATACATTATTATTTACCATCATGATTTACACACTTTGGCTACATGACAGGACATTATCAATGACTTTAAATGCTTAAATTGACGATTTTTTAAACATATTCATGACCAACTTTGTACAGGCAGTTCAGCTAACCTTCTTGTTTTTAGACTGTGGGAGTTACCAGAAGAAGCCCATGTAGAATTAGGGATCACATGCAAGCTCCACATAAAAAAGTAACAGTGCTACCCCCTAAATCACTGAGCCGTTCACATAAAAAAGTCAGGTTTTAAACATTTATGTGTAGACAGTACTACAGTTGAGGAATATGGATGTTAATGTTATTACATTCAGCAATCAGTATGCATTAGGTCACTTGCATTCTCCTACATCCTCTTTTTTCTTTCAATTTAGCAAAAAATAGACATTTTTTAAAATACAGAGGATGTAAAAGGTGATAATATGGTTTCTGTATTCCTTTGCCACTTGCAGAGGAGAGATTTCCTTTGAGTACCTGATCAGGCCAGTGGCACAACTAAGGCATTGACCCGGGTTTTCCTGGTGGTAGGTGAACATGTAAATCACATGATAAAGGAGCGCAAAACACCTATGCTATTGGGACGGTCTTTTGCAAACCAAAATGTTCTGTTTATGTGTACATACACAAAAATGTATATTTGCATGCCCATGCATAATTAAGTACATGCATAATTACACAGCTTCACTGGAATTCCTTTTAGCTTTATCTAGTAAAATTATAAATAGCTTCAAATTAAAGTCAAACCTCTGGGCTTTAACTCGAGGGTTTAATTTCCAAACCAATGCCCCAAAATAACACCAATTGTGGGCAATTACTGCATAGTGTCACATGCAATGTGTGTGTGAATGCAAAGGTCTTGAAAGAATTCCCCTTGCGTTACCCTAGCAGCCTAGATGGATTTAGGTGCAGACTGCAATACAGCATGTGTAATACATCTGTCTGTCTTCACTGTCTGTAGGAATTTGAGGCTCTTTGAGGTGGTTTTCACTTCACCCTACCCTGGTACCGGTAGTAAACTGATGCATATTTGTGCCCACTGAGAAGACAAACGTGGCAGCACCACAGCTGTTCATGCCATGTGTGTGTGAGACTAGGAAAGCAAGCCAGAGAGCAAGAGTTTAGATATTGGAATAATCACTAAAATCACAATATTTATTATATATTTAAAAACCTATTTCAGTAAATAGATTGTTATCCAACCCTCACTATTGGTAAACTCCACATACTTGCATCATAAAATCAGACAAAGACTGGCCTGAGTAGTCTGATCCAATAGAATAGCTACTGTAGCACAAATTGCATCACATTTGTAAATACTTTTTCATTTGTGTAGGCAAACAACAATCAAACACTCAATTACACTAAATTAAAATAAGGATTAGTTTATATATATATATATAGTTTATAATACTTGTAATTCCAAATAAGCATATCTATCGCTAATGAAGTCTATGTGAGTTAAGGAGTGTAACTGACATCTGTATATATATATTTTGAGTTTTGCCCTGGTACAGTATGCTAGCGCACTGAAGCTGGACTCCAGGGTTCAAATTTTAAGCAGTGCTATGGGCTGGAGGTGATTCTAGTGAGACCATACTATAACCAGGATAAAATAATAAGCATAATTACATGACATGAAATAAAAATAATGTTTTGAATAATGTTGGTTGACCCACACAGGCACCTAAGAACCAGATAAAGAAGCAATGCAAAGATGTAATCAAAGTAGCACACAGGTACCACTTGTACTACACACCCACACACTGTCAAAGTAAAAGAAAGCAAACACCTACGCATGTCAACCTCCCTAAGCCAGACAGAGTTACTTTAATGGCATTTCATTTTGGAAGCATCCGTCCTGCTCTTCTTTTCCTCATCCTGTTCCTACTCCTCTCACTTTAAACCCACAAATCCTCTTTTCCTTTGTTTTTCTACTTCCTTTTAATCTAATATCAGATGTCACCAGAAAGACCCAACCCTGATTCTAGCCTGAACAAGTCTCACAATAATCCTCATCTTGATGTTCTACATTTTAAAAAAGGAATACATGAAAATAATGTTAGTTTTTATTTTTACTAAATTATTTCTCATAATGCAGACAGTTCATATAGCCATCAACAAACTACTCTTTGTTTAAGATTGTTAATCGGCCCCTGAGTTTTTACTTTTACAATGTACATATTCATAATATGATTTAAGTTAAAGCCAAATCCGAGCCTAGCCATTTCAAAACCATTTTGATTGATACACAGGTGGTGAAATTTCACTCGCACACCAGCACTGCGATGTTAAACTACTTACTGATTGACTGCAAAGGGACAGGATGACCAGACTTGTTTGGATGAGTATGAGAACACTGTAAGGACCAGGCACGTGCAAATACATTTTAGGGGCAGTTGCTCAAGCCAAAAAAGGGCATTCATCGCCACAATTATTCATAAAGTAATAATAAATTAAATAAATAGATTGATGACAGAGAGGGTAATTTTTAATTTTTAAATATTGATGAATTAAGAAAAAAATGGGCTCTAGGATAAAGTGCAATTTTCTCATCTAGGGCGAAAGGGCAGATGCTTGAGTCCCACTAAAGGGTCTATCTGTGCACATTACTGGTAAGGACCCTGATTTGCAGATAAACAGGCACCTGTACAGGGTTAAAAGGCTCTGTTAAGGGCTGCATGTTTTAATTTATGTGCAGGATTATATGTTCAGCTACAATTGGGTGATGGTTTTGAGATTGCCAGTTTTAATCTCGGTATATGATCAATTCTAATACCTACACTAAATTAAACGTCATTACAGAAACGCTTACATCTAATGCACTAACTAATATTCTGTGTTGCCATATGTATATTTCAGACCAAGCAGATTGCTTTACAAGTATATGTAAACTTTTCACTGTACACATCTAAAAATCAACCAAATCTTACTTTTACCATGTGTATGTCTCACACAATATTTGTCTCTTCAGCCATCACCCACACAACTGCTATGGCATCCATCAAACTATTTATACTCGTCTTCTTACACTTCGTTCAGACTCAGACAGAACAAACCCACATAGACACACAAAAGTCATGAACAAATGGATCATTTAATGTGGGTGTATGTGTTGAGGTCGAGTTGGCCCCCATTCAACATTCACAGCCAGTACACTGCTTTCACTCACCACAACACAATCACATGGTCATCTTAATGTGAAAAGCTCACACACTTGCTCACTGTAACCAAGTGCCAACAAGATTTCTCTCCTACAGGTCAGATAATGTTCAAAATGTTCTTTCAATACTGAAATATTTCACTTAGGTTTTTAGCAACTTAGGTTTTTATTTAAAATATTTTTGGTGTCATATGTGTCACAAATGGAACACAAACAATTTAATGTGAGAGCAAACCAGTTTCTATATGTATACAAGGATTTTTGACTTCTAGCTTCATTTTATTTCCTTCTTATTTTAATATGTACCAATGTTTGGTAATATGTCATATTTGACTTACCTTTGAGCATTTAGCATACACCTTTATCCAGCATACACCTATTTACATGATAGTAACAGTATACAGACTGAGCAACAGTCTTGCTAAAGGGCTCAACAGTGGCAACCTGGCAGTGACCAGTGATCTTCAGCTTATTAATCCAGTACCTTAACCACTAGGCTACAACTGCCTTACTTACAATGTAACAATCAATATGACACATTTTTTCAGCAGACGTCAGCACAGCAGGGCACTTGTGGTGTTGGTTTTAGGTTTTGTTATTTGGCATTTTGTATTGTATAGCAAAAAAACACAAAATTACTTTAATGTAGTGGATGAAACAGTCTAAAGTACAGACCATCTTGGCAAGTTTCATAACATACAAATGGTCCATAGGCCAGAGGTGAGAAGCTGTGTAGGAAAAGCTGTGTTTTGTTTCCACACGAAAATGATCAGGGGTATCAAATGGTTTTACATAAACCTGGCACCAGGTATTTGTCACTCTGACTTAAATATAGCCCTTTTATTGATGTATTATTTAAAAATATACTACTTAAATTACTGAACTGCAAAATTCAAGTTGATCCTTCTTACCTCTGTGATATTTACACAAGAAACAATATAATAATACTGAAAGTTGCACATCTTTCTAATACTACTGTAGTGAAAATGCAGGTTGCATTTTCACACTGGGGTGCCAGCATGGCAGAAATACTGCTCATTGGTCGGAAAAAAGTGACTTCATTTAAAAGGATGTTTTTGATCAACTTTCAGTCAGTTAAGTTCAAACACACAAGGACTAATGTGATTGAGTTAGACAAAAAGTGTTAACAGAGAAACAACTACAAGAGCTTGCTGATCTACATCCTGTTCTTTGTTAATCATCTTTTGGCCCAGGTCATGTAGTTCAGGGTCATAGTGAGATTACAAACTGTTGTAAATAAGCAATTAAATTGCAAGTAAATTCTGCATAATAGCATATTTATTTACTATAACATTTCATTTCTTTAACAGTTAAATATCTTGTTGAAAAGCTCCTTTTCACATTTGGTTTATCTTACATGACAATCTCTACACACAGACAACATAAGTGTTCCTACCTGTACCATCTTTGCTGCTGCTGCCGTTGCTACCTTGATGTGTGCGTAGTTCCTCTGACTTGTAGAAGTCAATACTAGCGTAAGTGTTAAGATTTACAGCATTGCTGCTTGAACCTCCTGTTGCTCCATTGCTTCCAGAAGCTCCACAACCCAAAACAGATGAGAAGAGTCGTGCTGTTTGGCCAGCAGGCTGCAACTCCATGGCAAGTTGTGGACTCTCCCTTGTAGCCAAGTCTAAGTCTATATAGTTGAGCCCCTGCTCCAAAGATGAAGTCTGGGTAGTTGGTGTGCTAGTTAATCCAGGGTTGGCGTGCTGAAATGGGATGTCTAGCAAAGTGCCGTTGCTACTCAATATGCTGTCTAAACCGAGGCGACGTGCTATAGCCTGGGTGTGCTCAGTGATGATAGAGATGGATGAGGATGAGTTTGTCGGACATGTGGACAGTGAAGGAGGGGCTTGAAAAGTTTCTGAACAATGACGCCGACGAGCTTGAGGGTCTGCTCGGATTACTTTAGCACCACGGTCTGGGTTAGGGACTTTAGACAGTGGAAAGTCTAAATTAAGACCCATGCTCAGAACAGGAACTATGGCTTCAATTTGGTCTTGTAAAGTGTCTTTAGGTGTGGTGTTCATGTCTGAACTGAGACCAAAGACCATTTCTGTGTAGTCTGTTGACGGTATAGGGGAGTCAACTGACTGAGAAACTGATCCTTGTCTGGTAAGTCCCATCTCTGTCTTAACCTCATCTTCACGTTGTGGGGTTGGGCTACCATCTTCCCAGGTTTTTGCTGCAGTTGCAGGTGGGGTTAAAGGTGTCGGAAAAGAAGGGAAACCAAGTGGTGTGAGGGAAAAGGATGATGTAGAAGAGGAAGGAGAGGCACCAAGCTCCATGTTGACATACTCGGAAACACCAGGTTGGGGTATACCAGTAGATGGACTTGAGGACAGCGGTAAGAACCCACCAACACATGAAGCAGGTCTGGGCAAAGGGCGCTGTGAACTGGGAGGAACAAAGCCAACTTGCTTAGGCTTTTTATTTTCACTTAATCCTTCTGTATTGCCCTTTTCACTCTTGAACTGAATGCTGACATATTCACCAGGACTTTTAGGCTCAGGAGGTAGGGGTGTCTCACGGACTCTGGGCAATGTGTTGGCCTTAGATACATCCACAAACAAGCTAAGAGGACGATTCCTTTGGCGCTGTTTAGCTACCCCAGAACCCTGTCTTTGCAGAGCCCCAATGTCCTTTACTCTAGCTCCGGAGACTGACCGTATCTTGTTGAGTTTCTCTTCACCCTCTCCCAGACTTTCACTGCTAGCTGAACTTGATGAGTAGGAAGATGAGGAAAGAGAAAGGTGGCGTCCGTCTGAAGGTTCTTGATGCTGAGATGTACCCATAAAACTTCCAGGGGCTCGTCCACCGATTCTGTTTATACTGCCCAGGTTCTTTCCTCTTCCTGATCCCTCATCAAAGTGTTTAGGGCTGCTGTGCTTATAAGAACGAGGCAGGGAGTAGTATGAATATATCATTTTTGGAGGAGGCTGTTGAGCATGCTTCTCAGATGGTGACTCAGTAGGAGGTGGAGTACTGTTGGCAGAACGAACACTTAGAGGTGACATGTTCATGTAGTCGCTGCCAGTCCTACTGTCTGCACTGTTCCTGCCAACCCAAGCTCTCTGGTCTGGGGAACAGCTGTTATTGGGTGACATCATCATATAGCCATCCTTGCCGGAAGTAGGAAGATTGATCTGCTGAGGAAGTGAGATACTGCTATTAGGAGTCATAGCCATGTAGTCATCTGCAGGTTTAGAATCAGAGTCAGACATTGATACAGACAGCGAGTGAGAGAAGGAAACTGGAGGAGCGGTAACCCCAGGCAACATGGACATATACCCATTGTCGCCTCCTTTTTTACCACCATCATGAACCACCACTGCATCTTGTTCACTATGCCCCGTTTCACCTTTGGACTCAGAAGCAACGTCTAGATATCTGGTTCCACAAGTACTAGATTCTGAATCGTGACGTGAGCCAAAAGACTCACGACTGGTACTTCGAGACATGATAGCATAATTGTCTTCCTCAATCTCTACATCTGCACATCTGCGATAAGAGGCAAGTCTGTCAAGAGCCATGGGTGGCAAAGATGCCCTTTTACTGATCAGCTTTCGTTCAGTTTCACATTCTCGGCTAGACGATCGCCGCAGCACCCTTCTACTCTGGGGTAGAGTGTCTGCTGGCATTGATTTGGATGCTCCTTTCTGTGCCATCAGGATATAGTTGGTTGCTTCATCACCACCTGAGCTTTCTACAGACCCTGGTTGGATCGTTGGAGGCAGAAGAGAATGCTCTCCTGGGCTGGAACCATATTCATCTGAAGATGCGTAGTCACTAAGTGAACCAGAAACTGATGGATGGCGGAGAGAAATTCGAGTGTAGTTGCCTCCATTTTCATCTGTCCCACCACAACTTCCAGCTGTTCCCGAACTTGTATCCCCAAATTCAGACCCATGGCCTGAGCTGGAAGAAAGGTTCTGCACAGCTGTAGGGGCTGGCGTAGAGATGGACCTCATCAGAGCATGCTGGGCCTTGATGGGTGCAGCTTCACGTACAGAGGTAGACCTAAGAATAGGTGTGTTGGAGCAAGATCCATTTGGAGTGGGACTTGAACTGGAGCTGACACCTGCTGACCTAGCTCTTACGCTGTCCTCTATTTTGGCTCCATCACTGGATGTACGAGCTCTTGAAAAGCTATGCCGAGGAGTGGGTGATGCATTGCTGCTTCCACCTCCTCCGGTTCCGGGTGGTGGCTCAGTGCGAGGTCGTCTAATGAACCCCACTTGGCTGGGCGGAGGATTTGGGTGGTAACGGCGAGATGGAACACTGATAGGATTCGATGCAGTAGAACCTCCCCCTGCTCCTCCTGTAGTCGACTGTAACTTACTACGCTGACTAAACTCTTCGCTTAGAGCCTTCATTGCTTCAAGCAGAGTCTCATGCATGTTCTGAGCCACAACTGAATCCTCCACTTGCATCCAAAACTCTCCAGGCCCGGTCACTGCTGATCTTCCAACTTCCACAAAGAAGAAGTTTTCCGAGTGGCCACAACGCCTTACATTCATCAACTGTAGAACGACTGCTGCTGCATCTGAGTTGAGCCTGACAAAGTTGACTGTCTTTTCGGTTAGGCAAAGTCGGTAAATGCCCACTAGATTTTTGGCCTGGCCAAGACCTTTGGGCCAAACCTTTACTTGCCAGACCTCTTTAAAGGCAGGTCCAGGGGATGGCACTCCATAATCTTCAGAATTACCAGCACACAGTGCTTTACCTAAAAAGAGATAAAAAGACAGACTTAGTAATGAAAGACATTTGTTAAAATAAGATGCACAGAGGCCATGGTAAAAACACACTAGCACACCAAAGATGAGCTCTGACATGTGAATACATTGCATAGAGTCTTAGCTTTGAACAACAACACATGAACAACGACTGGCCTGTTCTTCATATAGGGATGGGTTGTTCAGCCTGTAATTACATGGTGTAGGTGACAAAATGCATACTGCTGCTGCCCATGTGTCAGAGGGAGAATGGGATAGCTTTGTTCTCCTCAATCAAAGCAAATGTCAGCATTAATGGACAGGAAGCATGACTCGATCGAGTTAATTGAACTTCAGACTTGAACTTCATAACTTTAAGGTACAATTCTGTCCAAAAAGCACCTTTATTCCAAAACTGGCCTGGTCACCAAAAAGTTTGTCCTGATTATTTGCTATTTACCTGAGCTTAATCTGGTGTACATATTGTATAAATGCCTGCTTAGTGGCCTACTAAAACCACTTGCCCCATGTGAACAAATATGACTGTCCAGCTTCTTCTTTCACCACTACTGCAAAAGGCTGGTAAAGGGAAACTAGCATTTCTTACTTATGGAAGCTGTATGCCCAAAGATCTGACTCCAGCATGTTCTGAGATTTTCTTTCACCCTGATAGCATTCTGACTACTACCTGCATGAAAATACTAAACAGCATGCCAGCAACAACACTGGAGAAATACAAATAGTATTTTTCATTGGTGTCCAGTTACTGTAAAACAATCTGAACTTACATTTATTGCAATTATATGTTTGTGTGAACAGCAGAAATATAACACTATGTTCATTACAGTAGCTTATTTGCTTTGGGTTTTTTTTAACCATGGTTAATGCGGCTGTCTTATCTGCTGACTATCTTAACCTGTGTGAACATCACAATGCTGATTTATGTTACAAGTCAGCCAGGAACTTGTTTGTGAGTAAAAACAAAACACATACAGTCTTACTTTACAAAAATAGGTATCATCCATATAAGGAGATACACTTATAATCTGCATTACATATACATTTAACCATTATCAATAAAATGTGCATCTGCCACACATTCACACCCATTCTTACAAAAATGCAAATCCCCACACAAATAGGCATTTTTTCACTGAAAGTGTGTGTGTGACTTCACAGGTGATTTGACTGTGGGATAAAACTAGGGCTGGAGCTGATCCAAAACTTAGTTTTGTATCACTAAATTGGATATTCAAAGGAAAACCATGTGTAATCTGATAATGTGCTCTGCTGCTCAGCAGTGAATGTATAGATCCCCACTAACCAGCAAGTACTCGCATACATGTTGCTTTTGGTTGCTTTTGGTGATGGGATTTCAAGGAAAGCACCCAATGAATCACTAATCTATCATGAGCAGAGAAGAGCTAATCCATCGCTGTAGCAGATCCCAAAAGAAGGCGTGACTTCAGTAAATAAGGATGCAGCGGTTTATGGCTCATTTTCAATTTGGCTTTAGCGGATGATGGATTGTGGATTTAGTGTGTGTGGTGTAGTTTAGTGCTTGGTGAATAGTTAGTGTTGTTGTCAGTGTTTGAGTGTGTAAGCCTGTCCTGTGGCCCTTCTTATTTTGTTGTATGTTGTACATAGCAATTGTAAATAAGACATCTGTTATGTCTTATTTCCCTTTGTAAATATTTGCAAAAATCACTATAGAAATAAAGAAATAAGTATATACTTATATACAGTATATACTTAAATTGTCAAGAGCAAAATACTTAAATATTTTTTGTTACGGTACAGCAAAGATGCCAGAAAAAGTCATCACGTGTGCTTACTGTACTATTTAATGCATTATGGAAACATAACA
>JAYDZG010000036.1:16793153-16809820 GCA_034509265.1 Microcambeva bendego
CACACACACACACACAATAGAACACAGTGAGGAGACTCGACGCAGCATGACATTTGCAGAGCATATTTTACACAACCATATTAGAGACAGAAATAAAAAAAATCACACTGGTGACGAACCTTACCCAGCTAGACTAGTACTGGCATGACTTGGATTTCCTCATGATTAAACCTCCTTTGATGATGTTTGTCTTTATTTGCTTTGTCTCTGTCTTTATTTCTCTGTAGTTAATGTGTGAGTTAGGAAACACTGCCATTAACCGAATCTATGAGGCGCGCATTGATGAGATAACAATAAAGAAACCACACCCTTCCAGTCCCAGGTAGGCAGTTTATAAAGGGGTGTACGTTTTCTTCAGCCCCGTGTTGTCTTGTTATTGTCACTACACATTAGGAAAGGACAAGTGTAACTATTTATTTATGTAACTATTAACATAGACATCAATCAGTCATTTTCATCTGTATCCAATGTGCAGAACATGTTTATGATTTTTGTTCTTTGGTGTATTTGTTAAAAATTGTTTTGGTTATTTTAGAACATTTAGAAAATTGTAATTGATAATTATTTATAATTATTAGTGTATGTAATACCTAAAGATTGTAAAATGTTTGACTTAAACAGGGATTTCATATTTGAATTGTAATTTTAATTTAAGTAAATTGTTCAGAATGAAATTTGTCTTTGTAAAAAACATAGTTTTTTTTATCCTCTCCCATCCTGCATTCAAAGGCTAATACCAGGTAATGTTGTTGATGTTATTGCCCCTTTAAAATAAAATGCATGTACTTTTGTTTCGCTACAGTTGTGTGTCTCTGTGTTATTATGTGTAATTCTGCTTTTAAGATCGTCCTTACGTTGTGCATTTGCATTTCTGACAGTATCAGACAGTAAGAAATTGCTTTACTTCATCTTTTGGCAGGCAGGACAAGGAATCATGGATCCGCTCCAAATATGTGGAGAAGAAATTTATCCATAAGCTTCCTGAAACAGGTCGTGGACAGCCCCTGCGTCGCTCCAGCGCTCGCCGTCTTCGAGGGCCGACTCAAGACAAAATAGGGCCGCGTCCACCACTGAAACCCAAACCCAACAGAGCCACCCTGCCCCGCAGCACAGGTCACACACACAGGCACACAAATATTCATGTGGATTTAATAATGTAACCCCATTGACTCCTGTGAGTGTAACCCCAATTGAACACATCATTATGTTTGGCATTGAAGTCAAAACATGTATTAGAACCCAGAACCTTACATGTGTTATTTTCAGACCCTTTTGTGGGATATTCCACCTGCTGCAACTGGCTCAAAGTTTAAACTTTGTTTTAGACGGATTGGCTGTAGGATTGTAGCATTAGAAGTAGCTACAATAGTACAAAACACTTTCTTAATCAAAGGACTACAAATAATTGTGACTGTAGCTGGTACAAAAAGTTTATCAAAAAAATCACCTCTTAGAAATTAATTGTATTTGTTGTAATGCATTTAGGAAAACAATCGTACTTCATCCTAAATTTCTAAGGAAAAGACCAAAATGCTCTGCAGCTCAGCAAATGAATAAAAATATTAATGTTTATTATATTGACTGGAACAGTAGAAATGTGTGAACTTGTGTGAGTTTACATGGAGAGAAATATAAAACCTGTCATTTGCTTTGCAGGCCTAAACCCAAGTGAAGTGCTGAAAAACAGTACAGGCTTTCACAAAGGTCTCTATCTCACTCACTCTCTGTCTCTCTCATACACACACAGATACACACACAATGTCAGTTTTATTATTTATGTGGTATACTTTTATATTTTTGTTGCTAAATAAAGTGTTTATTACCAATACAACAGACATACAGCTACATAACACACTCACACACTAATAAGCTCTTTCTTTATGTGTATGTCAGCAGAAGAGGAAGATGAGGAAGAGGACCTGAGTGGTCTTCATCCTGGTGCTCTGCTGTTTCGTTCTGCAGCACTTCAGCATTTCCCTGTCATGGCTGATGCTCTGGCTCATGGGGCCGATGTAAACTGGGTTAACGTAGCTGAGGAGAGCAAAACACCACTCATACAGGCAGCTACTGTGGTAAGTGTTTTTGTATGTGAGTTTTGTGAGGATTTGTTTTGCGGTGTTTAGATGACATTCAGAGCGACGAAAGTCGTATATGGGATGTGCAAGTTCTATTGTAACAGGAAGTAGTGCTGACATTTGACCAGTGTGAAAATGTGTAATGTGTTTCACAATAGGTTGAGTATTATTGGTACATATTTAATTGAAGCCAGTTTTGTGGTGGTTTTTCCTGTTTTCATGTGGCTGAGTATATAATGTATAAGAATTTATATGGCCTTATTGCTTGATAATAAAATCATTGTATGTACATGTTAATAACTGAGAGTTGTGGTCATGTTCTTGTCTTTGCAGAATTCACTTGCAGCTTGTGAGTTCCTTTTGCAAAATGGCGCTAACATTAACCAGGCCGATTCTAATGGAAGAGGGCCCTTACACCATGCTACTATACTGGGACATACAGGGTACTTGCACAGTTAATACATTTACATTTTCAGCATTTAGCAGACGCTTTTATCTAGTGCCTCCCTAGTAGGTGCTATCAGACCATCACAAGCTTTTATTATGACTTGGTATTAGTTCTGGAACTGTACTGCTTTTTATAAACATACTGTAATTACTACAAAGCTCATTGCAGTGACCTTTCTTATAGACTCAAATATACCCAAGCAAACTCTTTCTCTTATAGAGAAAAAAAGCATTTTTGATCACATCACACAGTTTATTTATTGTTTTGATGGCACTACAACCAGAATTTCTGACCCTTGTTTCAAATTTTTGTTGTAGATATATAGACCTGCCATTAGCCACTCTTCCTATTAAAACAGTAGTTGCTCAACCATGGAGAACAGACCGCAGAAGCTTTCACAAAAAATCTTTTCATCTTGCCTTGGCTAACATATTTAATGCTTTAAGCCAATTTAGAAGTAACATGACACATTATGTAATTTTAGGGTTTTTAATTTGTCGCCTGTTTACAATATGATTAATTATTATCTTGGTAATAGATAACAACAATCACAAAATGTAAATGATGATTATAAAAGCTGTAATATGCAGTTCCTCTAATATGATGTGTATGCTGTGTTTGTGTGCTGTGCCAGGCTTGTGTGCCTGTTTCTGAAGAGAGGAGCAGACTACAATGCAAAAGACATCAGCCAAAAAGATCCAATCACCATAGCGGTAGAAAGTGCCAATGCGGACATTGTTACTCTGTGAGTATATATTTATTGCTCTGTCTGGACACACACACACACACACACACACACACACACACACATATAAATGCATATATACATGCATATATCAGGACATTAAGATTAACTGAATAACCAATACCAAAACAAGTAATTCATGGTTTTGTTAATGCTCTCTTCATATATTTTTAACTACAAATCTTTTTAAAGTAGTAAATTCTGACACCCCCTTATCCCCCGTCGTGCGCACACGGCAGGAAATTAGATAGGGCTTTAGTTATAGGCTCATTAACGATCTTTAAATATCTTCTCTCTTCTCACAGACTTCGAATAGCCAAGATGAACAAGGAGATGCGAGAGATGGATGGCTTCGCCCAATCAGGTCAAACAGGGGGTCTTGGTGGTGCTGAGGGTGGTATTGGGGGTGGTCCTGGGGATTTAATTGGTCAAACTAAGAAAAGCTTTCAGGCTTTTAAAAACCACCTTAGCGGATGGGCATTAGGTGGACAAAATGAATAGATGCTGACTTTGATGCAGTAGGGGGGGGCAATATGGCAAAAACCTTACATCATGATAATAACATTTTTACCATATTGAATATTATATGTTGGTTCAAATGTTTATATATTTAAACTAGGTTGAGCATTTTCAACATATACCTGATAATAAATTGTTGTTTTAATTTATTTGTATATTTTCTAACACTGGATGTTAGAAAAGCAATACAATGTCTTGGAGCCATACACATACACAGTTGAAATACAACCGAAAAACACATTTTTGGGTTCACAAATTAAACAAACCAGATTTTTGGGTAGTATGTTCTTAGTTATTTTCACTTAATCAACACTTGCCACAGTGGACTCTTTTGAAATTACAAAAGCTAAACTGTTTTTTGACAAATTAAAAAAGTGCTCCACACTTCTGTCCACTTTTTGCAACAGTTTACCCTAAAATGCCCAACTCAATGTTCCTTTGCCACCATTATTTATAGTGGAAATGATGCAGGAGAAGTGGCTAAATATTTCTTTCATCTGACCAATTTAACGAGCAGCAAGCTTTAGTCAAGGCTTTACACTAATGTCAATGTAAATGTACACAAAATGTATCTGAGCCTAATGTGACCGTTTGGCTTTCAAAAAAAAAAAAACTTAAATTTATTGAAATTAAAACATCAAGTACATCTACACCAATTCCTTAAAAAAATTAGAATACAATAAAATGTATTATCGATGACAGAAAATCGTTATTGTCTAGTGTTCTGTCTGTAATCAAGGTTGTGGTTATTACAATAAAAATACATTTTTTTATAATGCCAAAAAGCACTTCCAATATTAAAATAATATATTTATACTGCCCACTCCTGTAAAGCAAACAATAACATTCAGATAGTGGGAGTGCATTAGAGCAACGTGCTACATTTCTTCATGTACTTCTGTAGTTCTTTAGTGAATATGTGCAATAAACCTGTGTTGTAACAAAGTGTAGTATTTTAGAAATTAAATCCCACCAGCACATTAAGCTAAAGTGAGCCATATTTATTATTATTATTATTATTATTATTATTATTATTATTATTATTATTATTATTATTGTATGCTATACATGAATAATGTATGGTTTGTTCAATAAGATAATTCTATTTGTAAATAGTTAATGTATATAATCATGTAAATTCTGTAAATTATATACATTTTTCTAAACAGTAAAGTTTATATGTTAGCTGAAGGTTCGTTTGGGTACATGAAAATAAGCTGATTAGTTTTGGTAATAAATAAATTATGTAATCATACAAATAGCTCCAAAATCTTGAGAAATATCGGAGTAACAAAATCAAAGTAACAATCAGCAGGGAAGGTCCGTGGAAAGTGATGCTCAGTAATGTGGGTCCTGGTAACCTGGGTTAAATCATCCCTTTAATCTCACAGTTTATTTTCTTTTATTTTGAAGAAATGTGGTACACAGATAATTTCCACACATTTTCAGTATACTGCAAATTACCATGCTTCACTATATGACAAAAGAGGTCTGGAAAACAACTTTATTTATATTTTTTCTATGAACACACACTATTCAAAAGATTAAAATTTTGCACAAGTTGTAACCAGAAAACTGCATTAATATTTAATTACCAGTAAAAAGTAGGAAAAGATGAGCGACAAATAGTTTAATTCAAACTGGTCCAACCCTTGACTAAGCAATTGTGTTGTTTTGTTTGTGTCACTTGTCTGTTAAGATTTTTAGTAAAACAAAGTGGTTTCACACACTCCACCACTGCTCAGTGTATTTTTTACAGTTTTACAGAACCAACTTTATAATCTTTGAAGTTGTTGTGGTCCTCTCTGTCGCCATTTTAACTTTTTATAAGCACTGTATTTCAATCTACTTGTAATGAAGTTTGGTGCTATGCAAAGAAACGAAGGTACGGAAAATAACAACGAACACCTCAATCAGCAGGGGGTCAACAGAAAACTATCCTGTTGTTGATATTTGTAGTTGCAAGTTTAGCCTGTGGTAGTAGAGGTCAGAAAGAGAATGCTGTCACAGCCTTACCTTTAGCAGATCTGTTGGATATTAGCTCACCAGAGACCGTATGGATAGTTCTGGATTTAGATGAATGCATTGATGAAGGGGATTTTTAGCACTTTTTGCCATACACTTATCTCTTTTTAGGTTACATATATTTGTGTGGATTCTTATGCGTCTAACTATTCTCAGTACAAAACACTAGCACGAAGGTCTACAATTTTCCTGGATAGCTCTTCACAAGATATTACATTGTGTCTGTCAATATTGGAACTCATAGGCGCTCTTGCCCACATAGGCCAAGACACTGAAGTTGGATTAGAAAGCCTGGCTGGCACTTGTGGTTGATTTCTTCTCAAAGGTGTTCAGTGGGGTTGGGTTTAGAGCTTTATTCTTGACTAGTGGAGTTCTTTTACACCGAAATTATTTCTTTTGGGATTATTCTGTAAGAACAGGGACACAGTACTGCCGGAACAGTTGAGTCTTCCTTAAACTGTAGCACAAAAGTTTAAAGCCCAAGAACTTTTTATGTATTATTTTTTTATAATTAATTATATTTATCTTGACCGTATTTATGTGGTCATGCATCTTTGGCTACTTTGTGTAGATGTGTGCTGTTGCTTCAACTTGAATATTAAGGCTACTTAGCACTTAACTGTTTTCCATATCACAAAGGGTTTGGCAGTCATGCTGATTACTGTTTGCGAAGGAGCTTTATAAATGTTGCACTTGTCAGTGTCTGTGTACGTACATGTATCGCTGATTGTCTCTGTGCGTGTGTTTGTGTGTCCTGAGATGGACGACCAAGTGTCCACTGCTTTTGGTGTCTTTCGTCTGCGCTGCGTCTCAGGTAATCGATCGAGCAAGCTGTCATGGCATCACTTCCTTTTCCCTGCAAGCTGATCTGTAAATTAGTACTAATGTTTCTTCTCACTAACCATGTGAAGCTTTTCAGTGTCTTGGGGGAAAAGGATATAAAGCTTGTCAAAAAAAATTGTGCAGATTGATGTTTTTATTATACAGTGCATGATATTATGAATACACTAACTTAAAATCATAAAATACTTAGTGAGAGAATGATGAGTATCAACGTTCAAATGTTTAACTGTTTTCTGTCTTAAATAAAAATACAATTTATTTTATTGTGGATCACTGATTTTACCTTTTCATAACATTTTTCAGTATATTTTGCCATATTGCCTACCCCTACTTTAGCATAGAGATGGTAATCGGAATTTCACCTTCTCATGTCTTTGTATTTTTATTGATTTTTGGTTGCTTGTTGTATTAGTATTTATTTTATTGTATTTGTATTTTCTATTTCCTTTTTGTGTTTTTTTATTGTCAGCTGTCTAAGCACGTTCTTGTACAAAGCTCGCTAAAGTTGGACAGTGTCGACTAAAATTCACGTTTAAAAAACAATACTAACAAATGCAATAAAAAAATAATAAAAAAAATAATTTGTATAAATTGCTATTAAAAAGTATATCTACTATTACAACTTTTAATCGCAATGATGTGCATGAAGTAAGCAAAATATAAAATAAAAGTAATCATACTTATTATCTGGCCTCAAATTTAGATTTTAAGGCCACTAAAATATTAAAATTAGCCAAAAAGGCCTCACTCAGAGATACACAAACACCCTTAGAAACTGACCTGTCAGTATTTATCTTGGAAAGTGTGTGTGCATGTAATAACAACATACTATTGTTCTCTGATGTGCTTTGTAGTGGTATTCCAACTGCCTGCATGTCTGTAGTGTGGAAATTGTAAATAATTACGTTAAATGTTGTTTATATATTTAATGTTATTAATTATTTCTCTCTTTTTGTCTCTGCAGGTGATGATACCTACCATGATATATTTAGAGATTTTTCCCAAATGGCTTCCAACAATCCTGAGAAGCTTAAAAGGCGCAGCACCGATATAAAAATCCCCTAACCACCAGGTAGCAAGGCTGCACCTGTACCTCCCCCTTTCTGTTACACACACACAGTTAAGGTTCAGAATTTAAACAAAAATGAATACCTCTTGATTAAAAAGTAACACCCCTGGTGGCCATTTGATTAGATGATATATTTTATATAGACAGCTTTATAGATAGGGTCAGGTAGTAGCTATCAGCTGGATCAGCCAGAAAGAAATGTGTCAGGTGGTAGGTGTACGTCCTTGACCTTTGAGCCTGTTCTGCACTGGGTCATGGTGTGCAGTTCATTTAACTTTAGTAATGCCATTATGTTACTGCACTGCGGTAATCTGTCTGGTTACTGTGCAACAATGTTTCATGAACCTTACTGGTACCTACCTGAACTGTGCCAAAGCAATACAGGAAATGTCCGATGTACTCTTTTCCTGTCATCTCTCCAATCTATCCATCGCATAATGCTTTTATTCATGTGTTTTTGTGTGTTTTTACGTGTATCAATTTATTTCTTGCTCAAATTAGATGGATTTTTACAGTTTCTGCTTTTGGAACTAGTACTTGGAACAATAAACTTATTTGCATACTTGTTCTATTACGGCTTGGAAATGCACCTAAACTGTGTTCTGTATTAAACATTTGTTTACTGAAAAACTTCACCTGTGCCAGTACTTGGAATTGTTAGCATGACGGGGATAAATTTAAAGTGATAAATTTGAAATATTACACAGTATTGTTAAAATGTACAAGTACTTGATCTTGTTTTGAGGCACTTGAGGTCTTTATTGAGATCTGGATGGGAATCTCTCTCTCTCTCTCTCTCTGGGGTGCTATTGGCTGGCTGGGTGTTTTCACAGAAACTATTGGCTATGTTTGATTGTGATGGTTTTGTTACATGTCCAGGGTATCACATGGTGATCTTGTGATTGTGTGTGGTCATGACATTTTGTGCACTGCAAAATGGTGACTAGAGATTTTTTTGAAGAACAGTTGATGCTTAATAAAATGTAATTATAGAGTTTGTTAGGGTTACACCATACAGTTTGTGTTAGTCTATATTGCCAATATACACATTTTATTAGACATTATGAAAAATATAGAGAAAAGCATCTTTTATTAAAATTTTAAAAATGCAACGTTTTAAGTAAAAACAAATACATTCTTATGTAATTGTGCAAAGTCACGACAAATCTGCAAGACCAGAGAGACGAACTGTGTTTTTCTCTTTTTTACAGCATCTTGTGAATCAAATTCATTTTAATTAAAAAAACAGGACAGTATTTTGCTCCACTGGCTTGCTCTGTAGTTCATGTAAAATCAAATGCTGCTAGCTTAAAGAGAAACCAGACCGTGTAATCCCAAAGTAGAGTTTGCTGCATATTACATATTACTATAGCTTTTTTTGACAGCTCCTACATAACATCAGAACATGAATTCGGCATAGAAAACCCTGAGATAATTATTAATTGTGACACTTGTAAACGATCGTGACATTTTTGGGACATGGCACTAATGTGATTGAATCATTGTGTGTTATGTAAACATCACCCATAAGGTGTTTTTTAAGATGTGTCGAAAACTAAGAAGCTGTCTTATGAGCTCATTAAGGCAACAGATATAAGATGATTTTGAACATCACTAGAAACACTGCTGAGAGTATTGACTGGCTTCATGGTTTCACATGAATACCTAATGATTTTGTAGAGGATTGTTTTACCCACTGGGCAATAGGTGATATATTGACAATCATGACAATGATTTCAAGCACACCTTCAACTCAACCAGAGCTTGGTTAAGGAATGGGTCATGGTATATCATTGAGTAACTTACTCAGTCTCCATATCCAACATAATACATGTGCACAGGGACAATTGTCCAGAGAAATAGAGCTTTTTATTTATACTCAAAATTGCCAGCTTATCCAAATTGCTTTTTTGCATCAATAAATATTGTTTCAATATATTAATAAGTTAATTAATAAATATTGCTGATGTATTGCTGTGTGTCTGCTAAAAAGACAATAGGGTAAAATAAATTCAATTAAATTAAACATTGATGAAATTGACAAGACCTTAAGATTACAGTAGCCAAAAAAGACCAGCACCCATAAACAAAATACATAAATAAAACGTATAAACATATTTGTGTGTGTGTGTGTGTAAAAATAAGACACGACTTCAAAACTTTTTGAAAAAAAGTTTTGCAATTAATGGGTGTCTGACCAAAATGAGCAGTGTTAAATAAAAATTGTGACTCTAAAAAAAACATCATAATTTTAAAGTGGTCTTTTTTTTCCCAAGACACTATATATATCTTACTAACCAAGCCAGAATGTCACATTAAAATGTAAAAAATAAATGATTCCCAGCACTACCTTACTTTCCCAATAAATAAATAAAAAACATGTTGCTGCTTTATTATTACAGAGCTCAGAGATTACTCTCAACATGACTCCAAAATGCCAATAAGGGGTAAAGGTCGTCTAACTAGCATTTCTGTGCCAAATAATCCTTTAGGTAGTAAGTAACTTACACATAACTCTGCATTAATCATTCACTTATATAATTGATTTTTGTTTGGTTTGTTCTTAACATCTATTTCTTGAACACCCTGACGTATGAGTAAAGCTTTAAAGCATGGGATGTAATAAAAAATAACTTTGGTATAAATGACTATTTCCAATCTAGTTCAGGTCTATTTGTGAAGTGGGTTTAAAGGAAATGTGGCCAAAAGTGCGAAGAAAAAGGGTAAAGGTCATATTTTCAAATATGAGCTGTGCTGTACAAGCTACATTACTTTGGGCATTACAGGACATGTGGAAGGATTCAAAAGATGAAGACAGAAAACACTGGATTTACATCATGACATAGATTGCATTATAAGACACTAGTTAGCTACAAACCTCACATGACAAGAGGCACAGGAGAAAGCTGACTCATTAGTGCAGCCAACCTTCACAAGGATGATGGCATGGTCATCTGATTTGTTTTACTTTTGATCCAACAAACTTTGACTTGTCCAAAGGAATTGTCCATCAATGTATCATACAGTGCTGTCATTTGAAAACAGTTAAAATTAATCTGCTTCTCTTTACCATATAAAAATTCCAATGCTTGTTTAATATCTGGCAAATGTAATTCATTCATTCATCCGATGAATGTGTCAGTTTAGAATTTGTGTTATAGTCAGCTTTTAGCATTGTCCTCTGTGCCGTCTGCATGTGAAGAGTCTTCTGTCTCTAAATTAGGTTCTGTTGTATGGTTCTGATATAAAAGAGTTTCTGGAATCTTAGTTGTGTACTGTACATCCTGTAGGAAGTTTAATTTCTCCTGATCCGACTCTAAAGCTCTTTTTAACAGCGGATCTTCGATGCACCCATTTTCGGCATTCTCCTTTGGTGATGGGGGTGGGACTTTGGTGCAGGAGCAGAAATTTGGAAGAGTTGCTGTTATTATAGTACCTAAGATGAGGAATCCACCAGCTACCACGAAAGAGATTGTGTAAGAACCTGTGAGGTCCCGTAACCAGCCTGAAATTGATAGGAGAAAAATGTTAATTCAAAGAAAGTTAAAATCTTTGGACATGGTGGATCTGGAAGAAACTTCTGGATAACCATCAAAAACATTTACAGTACCTTTCTTAGAAAACTAGGGACAATATTTTAAAACTAGTCTAGTACAATATTTAATGCAGTTTTGCATTATTTTAAGAATGTATTATTTTCAGAATACAGATTTTAAACCTACATTTATCATGTTTCAATTATTTAAATACTGCGCTTCATAATATGGTTAACAAATTAGCTATATATTAAACAGAGGATCACCCATTGAATCCTCTCAGCTTTTGCTGTTGACACAGTGTAATCTGCATTATTGATTTGGCATGGTTTTTATTCTGTTCATCTGGGCTTGGGACTAGCACTATAATGCACTGGGTTGTGACCAGGGTGGCAACGCCTAGTTTCAGACTGGTGTGCTAGATCTTCTCCAATAATATTTATGGTAAGCATGCTAATCATACTATTTGAGTGAGGCATCTGTTCCTTTAACAAAAGTTGCACTCTCAAGTTGAGCTGAGACTTAAGTCCTGAAAAAAGTGTCTTACCTGACAAAGGAGCACCCAGTAAGCCTCCGACACTTTCAATAAGCTGTAGAAGTCCAAGAGCACCCACCATGTGTTCCATGCCCACAATCTCAGGCACCACAGCAAACACCAGCGGCGTCATGGCACCAGCACAAAATCCATATCCAAGACTGACCACCAGCAGCCCTGCATAGTTTCCTCCAATGGAGCACAGGGGCAACAGCAGAAGAAAGAGTCCTACTAATGCTGTCCAAATAACCAGCAGGTGGAGTGAACGTACTCGTCTTAGGTCTGAGGCCCAGCCAGACACCACACGCCCTACAATGTCTGTCGCACCTGTGCTGGAAATGACGAAGGCCGCCTGAAACTCACTTAAGCCCACAAGCCGACTATGGGCCACCAAGTGAACATAGGGAATGAAGTATCCAGCATTGAAGAATGTCACAGCCACACTATAGGTGAGAAATCCTTTGTGTGAGAGCAGTGGCAGCTCAAAGTACTCACAGATTTGGGATAAGAAAGACATACAGCCATCAGATTTTTTAGAGGTTTTGGTCTAAAATGGAGAAGGAAGAGAATTATGTGAAGGGGTGACATATTTTTATACATTTTTTGTTCTGTCATAATCCTAAAAACACATTTCCCAACCCTGTACCATGGCCTTAGAATACATTAATACCAGCAGCGGAAGGCAACTTCAATGCTTCTGATAATTATGCACAAATGCATATTGAGAGCATTCAAGAAAAATTTTATTTTAACATTGCTGCTTCATAATAAATATTCAGTAAGTTCACAGGAAACAACTGTATGAACTGGATCACTTATTCATATTTCCTTATTCATGTTCCTGTTTAATCTGGTCACAACCTTATGGGTAGTTCACACATAGCGATTGAGAGCCAGCAAGCTAATGCCGAGTTTCTCCTTAGCCGGTATATCTAGCAAAATCATGGCAAAAATTGTGTAGTGCGAACTACGCATAACTTACACTCTCAAATAAAAAAATAGACTAGGACTAGTACCTTTTCCACAACTTTAGGTGGTCTGAGTGGTCGAATGAGGGCTCCGCCGGCCACCAAGTTGAGGCTGAGTGCACCAAGTATGAGGAGCGCCCCACGCCATGCATACTCCTGCACCAAGAACTGGAAGAGTGGAGAGAACGCAAAAGAGGACAACCCCACACCAGTGAACCCCAGGCCCATAGCCAAGGCACGTCGTGTGCTGAAATATTGCATCACAGAAGCCACGGTGGGTGTGAAAACCAGAGCCCAGCCCAAACCTAAATAAAAGGATACAAATATTTTAATGAGCAAATAAATACATAGATTAGCATGCACAGTTTTGCTTGTTCCTGAAATGAATACCTGAAATGATTCCCATGGTGAGATAAAGGTGTGTGAGTGTTGTAGCCTGAGAAGCCATAATGAGTCCCAGTCCCGACAGTAATCCTCCCAGCATGACAACAGGACGAGCTCCGTACGCATTACATGCAGCTGTGCCTACTGGACCTGCACAAACACAAAACAGAATTAGAACACTGCATTTAAGCATCAATCTACCATGAATGGAGGATAATGCTTCCATTACAGTGCACTCATTTAAATTTAAGCATGGTTTAAAGTAGCAAGTCTACCTTAAGTGACACTGTACAGACATCATAATACTCTGAGCTATGCAATGCTAAAAGGAGAAATAAGAATATACCTTGCAACAAGTGAGTGAGGTATCAAGTGAGTGAGCTGCAGAAATATTTGAAATGAACTGTGGTTGTTGTCAGTTGTCAGTAAGGCTAAATAATATATGAGTTCAACATATAAACCTGGACAGCACAGTTGCTCAGTGGGTAGCACTGTCACCTCACAGCAAGACTCGATTCCATCATCAGGTGGAATGATCCAGGTCTTTTCTGTGTGGAGTTTGCATGTTCTTCTTTTCTCTGAGAGACTATAAATACCTAGCCAATAGGCTGCAAATCGTTGTACTTATTGTGCCACTTAGTGTACACACTGTACAGAATCAGAATAAATATACTGTATATTTTATTCACATGTTTTTTTTCTGTAGTTCCACTTACTTACTAACTGCTGCGTGGCCACTCCTATGGATGTAATCCAGGAAACAGCCTGTGCACTTTCCTCAAAGTACTGCATGAACTCCACAAAGAAAACCCCCAGACTGCGGAGAAGCCCAAACACCAGTCCAGAGGCCATGAAGAGTGCCCCTACCACCACCCATCCCCAGCCCCCATCTGGAGTTTCAACCTCCTGCTTAGCCATCACTTCTGAAAAGTAAATTTTAAAAAATGATAAGTCAAAGAAATTCAAACAGCAAATGAAACATCTACACTTGAATTACCAGTTATTTTCATTTTGACAGATATTTTGAAGTCACAGTTAACCTAAAATACATCACTAAAACTACTCCAAAAGTATTTGGAGGACGTCCCTAATTAGTGGATTCTGCTATTTCACAAGTCAGTCAAAAAATGCAACCATCCAATCTTCATTAACAAAAGATAATGCACACAAAAAAAAACAAAGGAAAACAATGGCTGTGCTAATATTGCACCCAAATTCTTGTGAATTTGTAACATGGTTACTCCAAGAAATAAAGGATCATCTAACAGTTTTCTGCACATAGACTTAACCTCTTAACTCATTAACCTTAAGTTTCTCACATGAACTTTGTTCCAATTACCCAACTGATAACCTCTAAAAATAATAACCAATGCTTTTGTACAGACTAAAACGTAACTTCAAGTCATTCATCAAAACTTTTTGCTCGTTTCACCAGCCAGCCATGACCAAGAAGTGCGGCAGACCATCATACACACAGTCACCAGTCACTTTCCTTCATGTGCCAGAGGCTCTTGAGACTCATATCACATTTCTCTCCCCTTGTGGAGGCACCTCAGCCAGCCAGCAGTATAGCCCCATTTGCAGCACCAATGAAACCCCCTATTTAACTCCCTCCCTTCTGCATAGCCAGCTGTGCCTGTTGGACAGGTCAATGCACAGCTGTGATTCAAACCCAAGCACTCAAGATCTTGGAGATAGTGGGCTTGCATATACCACTGTGAGACCAGAGTGAATTAGCATTGTAATAACCATCACACTTCAAAATGGCCACATTATCTCAGACTTCAATTCAACATAGGTCTGTTTTCCAAAATATTCCTGTTCTGATGAATCCATCCAGGGACACATTTAATTGTCTGGAGAGTGTTTTGTTCCATTACGCATGCAGGGATCACACAAAACCAGCCTGGCCTGGATAAAACTTTGGAAATAACATCAAAATGATGGTAAAAGTCTGTGACTCATTTAATTATGTGCTAACACTCAACAGACATCCATAAAGAATTATAACCCAGGGGTTCTATGTTTGTGGTGAAAAGTAGCAGCATTTGATGGAAAGATCTGTTTCAAGTCTATGCCTGGGATTATATTGTAATTAAGAGAACTACTTCCTTTCTGTCATTCGGTTTGCTTAGGCAATAGTAATTAATTAAGGCATTGTAAAGTGTCATGTTTTCCTGTTTGTCTATTTTAAGGGTTATGGAAGGTTACCTCTTTGGGTAATGGAATTAAGTTGGTGGTTTTGGATAGCGCCTAGTCTCCAGTAACACTGACCAACATAAACAGTACAGTGTATAGACAAAATGAAATGATTGTTTAAACGTATTACTTCATTGTAAAAAAATCATTTGTGCACATTTTGAGTGGTAAATTGTGTTGGTACCACATCTCAAGGAAATGTGTTTAAGCTTCCTGTGAGTAGTAGCATATTCTCATCACGTGATGGGAGTTAATATTCTCCAACCTAACAGCAGATTTATTTGTATAGGTTTTACGCCATATTTAACATGTGTGTTATTTAAGGGCAGTTCTATGTGTTTTCTTGTTTGTTTATCCAAGCTAACAAGAGAATGCCAATGCTAATGAGTCTAAGATTCCGCTAAACTGGTCAGGTTGGCTCCGAACCCATAACGAAACCATTTTAAGAGACTTGCGAGATCCTTTCTAAAATACAGTTAGGGCTTTTATTGTGACATCTATAGTGAAGTCAGTAAAAATGCGCCTATCAATCCACTGTGTCTGAGCAGTATAATCATGTATATTAGCAGTTTTATCAGCATTTATCATATCAATTATTATTATTATTATTATTATTATTATTATTATTATTATTATTATTGCATCATCCATTTGTTATTTTGTCACAAGCTGTTAAAATACAAAATAAATAACAATTAGCTAATCTGCCTTATAAAGAATAAATAAACATAAATCATGTTCTTATTGTTACTTTTGCCTTTTTAATTTCCCATAAAGCATGAATGGAAACATGCACCCTCTACCTTTGTACCTATCTAGTCTGTCAGAATAAAGTCCATATATTATAATTTCTTACCCGATTGGTTTCCATCTCTAGATTACACCACATACCGGCGATATAATTCACAGCAATTAATTAATCGTTTATTAGAAGTTGCTGTTGTTTGTATAAATTCACCTGCTCTTCTTTAGCCTTTGTGAACACACTTACCGGTCAGCTGTGCGCGTGCTCAGCCCGGGAGCGCGCACAAGTGGATCGTCCGGAAACCGCTTCACGCATTTATAAAGCATTTCTTTTTTACACGGGGATTTGAGTGTTCGGTGACTGACTGCCTGAAAACACTGGTAATTATTTAAAAGGGAGGAGTTAGGCGGTGGCGAAGAGAACAGTAGGTTCATGCGCATGCTTTACCTGGTACGTCCTTTATTAATCCTACACTGGAGAAATTCATAATTAAATGAAGTGCTCCAGGTGAGGCTCGAACTCACAACCTCGGCATTGCTTAACAAGTACTGCCTTATAAGTACCGCGCGCTAACCG
>JAYDZG010000036.1:16850192-16864171 GCA_034509265.1 Microcambeva bendego
GTCCCATTGTTGCCAAAATGACTTGCTTAAGAGGTTACAGTTCACTTAAAGCAAGATTATTAGTGGCAACTTGTCAGTCCACCACTGAACACTTTATAGTGTTTTTACAATACATTTTTGAGCTTGTTAGAAAAATGCAGTCACTTTCTGTAAAGTAATAACAATTTATTTATGTTTTGATTTGGAAGAATATTTGCAGGGTTTTAATGCCTTTGGGTGTAATTACAGCCTCAATTATATTTGAGTATGCTGCTACAAGCTTGGGACACCTAATATTGCACAGTTTCTGGCATTCTTTTTCGCAGAACCTCTCAAGCACCATCATGTTGGGTGGGGAGCAGTGCCCAACCATTTTCAGATCTCGCAAGAGATGTTCAATCAGGTTCAAGTCTTTGGCTCTGGCTGGACCACTCGAGAACGATTGTCCCAAAGCCACTCCTTTATTATCTCAGCTGTGTGCTTAGGCTCTTTGTCCGGTTGGAAGGTAAACCTTCGGGCCAATCTGAGGTCCAGAGAACTCAGATTTTTCATGGATGTCTCTATACATTGATGCATTCATATGTCTTTTGACCCTGACTAGTCTCGCATTTCCTGCTGTCAAATAACAACCCCACAGCATGATATTGGCTCAACCACACTTCCCTGTAGGGATGGTACTGGCCAGATGGCAAAGGTTGGGTGGTTTCCTCTAGACATGTCTATTAATTTTTGTTTAATCAGATCAGAGAATTTTGTTTCTCATAGTCTGAGATTTCCTTAGGTGCCTTTTGGCAAAATCCAAGAAGGCTTTTTGCCATTTACTGAGGAGTGGGTTCTGTTTGGCCAGATTGCCTGATTGGTGGAGTGCAGCAGAAATGGTCACCCTTCTGGAAAGTACTCCGGTCTCCACAGAGCAATGCTGAAGCTCTGTTAGATTGACCCTTGAGTTCTTGGTCAACACACTAAGGCCCTTCCACACTGATCAGTGGAAACAGGATGCACCTGAGCTCAATTTTGAGTGTCATGGCAAACACTGCGAATACTAATTTTATTTTTAATACATTTACAAAAAATACAAACAATCTTTCTTAAATTTTTCATTATGTGGTATTGACCATATACATTTTTTTTCAATAAATACAAGGTCACGTTAGGTTTGCACCAAAGTTTATCAGCAAGTAATTCATGTCTGTTTTCTATAAAGGTCCAAAGTAGGTTATTGTTAGGGGAGACCTGGGCATGTAGACCAATTAACATTTGAGTCACTTCTCGTCATTAGCTGTTCGGTGAAGCGAGGACCTCATGCTGAGATTGAGAAAGACCAATGTTGTTTGTACGTAATCAGAAGTGAAGTTTTTCAGGCTTGAGCAGAGTTAAGATTAAATTGGGTTCATTTATTAACCTCAGAACAAGCCTACATTCTAACTAGAATTGACTAGCAGGGATGATGTAGTCATTAATATGGAAGGGTAATGAAGGATTAAAAGTTGTGGTTTGGCCTATTAGATATTGGAATTGAAGAATCTTTGATCCAAAGCTGACACTTCTATATGACCTTATCACAGTTTCCCCTACTGAGATGCTCTCAACACACCCTCACTTTCATCCTGACGCACACCCCATCCACCCACTAAATTAAGCCCCTCTCCTGAACAAACCTACACCTGACATACTGATGACTTTAACTTCACAGCTTCACATACGTCTTATACCTTTTCCAACCAGTAACACCTTTCCACAAGCCTCTCTCTTTTAGGCTTTTATACAACCTCACTTCAGTTCTTGGTGAACTGCTTAAGCTTACAGAGTTTCAAGGATGTCCAGCAAGATGTGTTCACAATTGCATGTCGCGGTGATGGTTCTGTTTGTTTTTGTGATGGTGTGCAGGGTCCAAGCAGCTCCTAGAGCAGATCTGCTTGAAATTGAACCAGATGAGTTCAAGGTAAGATTATTTTTTATAGTTCTGTTGTATTTGGGAAGACATGATTTTAAAATATGCTGTCAGTCGAACAATCCAATTATAAAGTTAGTCAAATACATTTATATGGTCCTTTTTACAACAAATAATGTTATCAAGTTAGAAGAATCCAAACATTACCAAAGCACACCTGATTAAGATAGAAGTCCTGGATTATAATATTTATTAGTTTCCTCAACAGGACCTACTCCTGCTGAAGCTCCTTTCTGAGATGGAGACTCCATCTCTCGAAAATGGAGACGTGCAAAACCGTATCCTCCGTCAGCTTCCCTTAACTCAGCGAGAAAGAAAAGCTGGGTGCAGAAACTTCTTCTGGAAGACCTTTACCTCGTGTTAGCTACCCACTGTAAACTTCAGCTCGTTTTTAACAAAGTTAAAGGCATTTATGATGTAGATTATGTAATTCTTTGTTGTTAAGACTTTCACTTTTACAATATAATTTTGATCCAAGTTTCATTTTTGAGAGAATTTGTATTCCGTATGTCTTCTTGGTGCCAAGAGGAATCTAATTTCTGTACGGTTGCATCTGACCTACCATCCATTGCATTACTCAACAGCTATGTAGGTGCATTTATGTTGCGGGTCAAGTGCTTATTATTATGATACTTGTTTATTTAATAAATAGTAGCTATGGCAATAACCAACATATAATATGGTTGTAATCTTTGTTTTGACACAATGAGTAATAAGTAAAAGATACAAGATGTTGGAACTTCGCAGACATACCAACTTTCCTCAAGTCATATTAACTTTTGTCTTGATGTGTATTGCAAGGTTATGCAAGGTTGAACAACAAAATACAATCACACATGATTTATGCATTGAGGTTTCTTGTTCCATTTTTTGTATAAGCGGTGATTTTCAGAGGCAGTTTCACATTTAGTCAGAAATGGACAATAGGCATTAACAATCACTTCATCTACTATATTTGTTATTTTAAACAGCGATAATTGCACAGTGGCCAGAAATGATCAAGATCAAGGCATCTGTAAAGAGATTACACTGTACATGATAAAAGGTGTTAAACTGAATAATTTGTACCATAAATTTACACAATTTACAAAAAAAAAACATGAAAGTTGGTACTTTTGGTGTTAGGAAGTGGCTGCATAACATTTATCTCAGATTTAAACCTTCTTAATGACAAACAATGATTCAACAAATGTTGTTCTATATGGAATTTAAATTCATGAATTTTCAATAGAGAATTTCAGGCATTTAAATTCTTTGAGGCATTTAAACTCCGTATTGGTTTAACCACTGATTGAGACACAAAAAAACAGGAAATAGAACATCCCTTATAAATGCTCATATTACCAAAATGTTGTTAAACCTGCATTTCATTTTCACCAATTGTGCTCAGAAATATTATGCTTGAAAAAAAATCATACTAAGTAGGACTAAACGCGTGAGGATTAAAGTTCTTTGTCCTGAGGATTGTAAACTGTAATCTCAGAGGCACCCAAAGTTAAGGTGCACTTTGTTTCCATGTTGTAATGTACAACAAATTTATTGTAAAGCACGTTTACTCAAAGTGACACCTACATTTTATATCAGCAACCAACAAATCAGAAATTGTTCTCACACATCCTATACATACATCTCGTAACTATTACAGTTCCTTCATTAAGTGTTGTAATATGCTCTTCTACCTGTAGTAAATGAAGATCTGTTTGGGAGGCAGAATTAGTGTAAGTTCTAGAGCCAATAATAACATGGCTAAAGCAAGAACATAAAAAGCAAACATTCGATTAATCACCTTAACCACAATCAACACATTCTTAATGATTTTGAGCATACTTCAAATCCTTCAATGACTATAACCAGTGCAAACATTGATTAGTATGCCCGATCTATTTACTATTCTCTGATGTCTGCATTGTACATTTACAGTTGTGTAGAGTACAGAAGACATTCCCTAATATCATATCACCATCGCCTTATGATTTCTGATATAATTTGAAATATTTATGCAAATCAAGTGTTAAAATTTACGTTTAATGTTATTAAAATGCCAGCATGTTATTAAAAAATATATACCTTGATCAAGCCCTTTCACTACTACAACAAAAAAAATCCAACTACTACTATATCCTGTTAAAGTGGCCTATGCAAAAGATTTCATTCTTGTTTCACTGCTCTGCTGTAAACCCTGAGTTGGTAAACTTCAGCTATTCTGTATGTAACACTATGTAATTGTGCCTATTTAAAATTGTAGTTTAAATACTGTGGAGTGTAGTTCATATTTCTCTAAATAACTACTGTAACACAAAAATGTGGGGAGTAAAATGACGATGAGTCCGTTAGCAGTCGGTAGAGATTTTAGCAGAGAGATCTTGGATTCTTCGAGCACTGCAGCTTTTGCACAGTATATGGCCGTCCAAAGGGTAACAACCCCTTCCCTCTCCTTCAGATGAGAGAAGCAAACCACACTCCTGGAGCACACAACACTCTGATTATTAACTTGATTAAATAAATTCAGCAAGCAATGACTTAAACACAATAACTTTCATAGTGATGTCATTGTGCTTACCTCACAAACATAGCAATTGACGTGAAAGCTGCGATCCAGAGCCACAATCCGTACAGTTTCCTCCTGTCCTGGCTCAGGCATTATGGGTTCACCACATACAGAGCAGCGTGGTGCAAACTTCCTGCTCAAACAGAAATGATTTCCAAACACCCAGATGATAAAATCTTACCTAACCGTAATCTAGTTAAAGTAAACAAGATTATTTTAATGAACATAAATCTCATGTGACACTCACACTTGAATATTTAGTATTATAATCAAAATCCAACACTACCAGTGAGTAAACATTCTTACAAATGTATAAAAGGAATGCTCATGTAAGCGATTCTTTAAGCCTAGAAAGCTGGCCTCAGAAGTGCTCTTCACCTAAACTATTTATTTTATATCCCAGTTATATTACACTAACCTGTGGAAGTCCTCAATACAGTGGATCTGTGAGGTGGCATCCACCGTGAAGGGAACACCATCGAGGCAGCAGCCACAGACCACGCAGTTGAAACAGCGAGGATGATATGCCTTTCCCATTGCTCGCAAGATTCGATCCAGGATGGGGTTTGAACACTTTGAGCAGCGCTCCAAAGTACTCTGCGGTGAAGAGTAATGTGAAGCAAAAAAGAACATAAAATAAATCTACATTTAAGGAAACCCAGGATGAAAACCGGCAATCAAAGAAGGGCAAAAAAGTATTTAAACTTTGTTTCATTAAAAACACAGCAGACAATTACAAAGAAAAGTAAAAAGACCAGAGACCAATTAGAATGCAGATTTTAAACAAAACCAAAAATTAGCAAGAGGCAGTTAATCATACTGAATAGAGATGCAATGAGTATATTTAATTTCTTACTAACAAACATTACTGTAGTCATACCCCCCTTTTTACTGGGACCTACATGCTGTTTAAAATTTATACTAATAATGTGTTTCTACCAAAAATGTTTTTCTTGTTGTGAGTTTTGATAACTTTTCACACTAGTCAATCAGCAATGTAAAAAACTTTCATTTTAGGGGATCAAAAATACAAAAAATTTATTTTGGCCAATTAGGTAGGTGTAGCAAAATTGACATTCTGCTTTAAAATTATTTAGAGACTATCGCACTTAATGTTTTGACAATTTCTCAGTCTTGGTAAAAAGGTGGGCACAGTTTATTGTGTCTTTGACTGTAACATACTTGTTAAGCAACTGTGCAAAAGCTACACTAGCAGCTACCAAGCAACAAAAATACACCACATGACACCATACAGATGTCTAAAACGATTAAAATTAACATTTAAAACTGAATAAGGTCAAACAGGCAAATGAAATGTAAAAGTTAGTAAACTCACAATATAGCAGCTCTCACAGTAGCTCTTTTTGTCCAGTGCATAGAAAGGCTTGCCTCGGAGTTGAGCATGGCATGTAATACACGTAAAACATTCCACATGAAACACCTGCTCCATCGCAATACAGCCACTTCCATCACCTAACACATTGTCTCCACACCTCGCACAGCGTCCTGAGTACAGGAAAAAAAACATAAAAAATATTTACCAGTAAAAATATATAATAAAAGCAACACTTTTAGATTTAGAGTAAAGGACATCTCATACCAAAGTACTCCTCTGTAGGGGGATGATTCATATCATACACCAATTTCTTAGTCAGCCGATCCAACTCCTCTTCTGGTCTTTGCACAGCACCCTGGTAGTACAACATGGTAAGTAAAAAGGTTGGCTTGTGAGCCAAATCAGTTAGGGTGTGTTTTATACATTTTTAAAGCTAAATATATGCAATTTGCAAATTCTGATTAGACACAGCGTTTACTCATTACATGCTCTTAAATAGACAGCACAGCCATCAGGCTGACTTTGTAGTAGCATACTGCTGAAATTATTGTATCTTTAAAATTATAGATGATCTTTTATGCAGTGTGCTTTACACAGAAACTTGACCCAATCCCATTAAAACATCCAATTAGCGCAAACCAATATGAGAAATGTATGACAAAGCCAGCCAAATGATCAAAACCAGGACAATCATTCAGCTATGGGTGTGTTCGAAAACTTACAGAGCTGCCTCGTTCCCTTGCTGTTTAACTAGGCAGCTGTCTATTGAGACTAGAGTTCTATTGAATCATTTCCTTATTAATCAGGTTATTAGAACGGTCTATGTAGGTAGCGATTAGATCCCGTTTCCTTAGTTTTCACCCCGCATCGGCCGCCATTTGAAGGTGACTATAGGACATCTAGGTTTTCTAACAGCCTCTTTCTTGGGAGCATGGAAAGGATCTCGTTAAATGCCGTCTAGGTAGACAGCAGCCTAGGTTTTCAAAAAACACCCTATATGTATATTTTCTTTATTAGCAAAATGTCACCTTATTGGTCTGGTACGTCGATCCCTGGTCTTGTGCTGTTTTTCCTGGTGGTCCCTGAACTCTGGATTGTGCTTGAGCTCCACCTGAGATTCCCTTATATGCTGATGGATCACCATGCGCCTCCTGGGCTGGAAGTGGCGGAGGTGGGTACCAGCTTTGTCCTTGGGCATGAATCTCAGTGTACTGTGGCCTGTCTGGGCGGGTAGCTTGCTGGCGAGGTGGGGGTGGGGTGTAGGCCTGCTCTGCTTGATGTCCACTTTGCGAATAGGTGACAGGCATGGCCGTTTTGACCTGCACGGTGAACCGTGGCCCGCTAGGGGTTGAGGCAGTGGTGTAGGAGGCTGGCACGGGTTGGGGGTATGATTTGTTGGCAGAGGAAGACGGGTATGCATATTCAGGTTTTTGGCTGGTGGCATATGAGAGAGATGAATGGTACTGACTTTGAGGATGAGGTGGGTAAGCCATTGAGGGCCTGGGCTGGGAGGGAGTAGCTGTCTGAACAGAGGGTTTGTTGTAATGGAGAGGTTTGTTGTAAGGCACGTTGTCGTACAGCTGTCAAAGAAAAACTTAGATTAACAGATATGGCACAGGAAAAATTTCTACAAACACCTATTCGATTCAAGTTTCAATGAAACATCATAAAATTGTTTAACAATTGAAAACATGTTAAAATGATGAAGTGCATAGTTAGTCAATTATTTCCATACTCATTTTTCACTTATCTGGGTTTACTAGAAACCCAATTTGTGAAAATATTGGACATTTTGTAAAATGCAATAAAAACAAGAATCTGTCATTGTTATTTTATTTATTTAAAAAAATCCAATTTTTAACATAAAGTAGTTTAAAATGTAATGCCTGCAGGATAACAATTTTTAAATCTCTTTAGGACTGAAGACACTAAATGTTTAAATTTTGGAACAGGAATTATTGCCCATTCATCTATTTCTCCTTTTCCGGATGTGTCACATATAGTCAACAGGAGACAGATCAGAGCGACCCCTAACGAGAGCAGCAGAAAAAAGTAACTAACGAACGATATTGAAAGTGAGGAGCCACAACCAATCCAAGGATTTAGCTGCTGATGTAGATATACATATGTATATAACGATGCAACTTTCTTTAATACTCTAATCTACAAATTTTTCAATGTTACTGTTGCCGTCACAATGATAAAATTGCTTTCAGATATAAAAGGCAAAATATTTTAGAATTAACATATTACTGAAGATTACTTGAATGGTATCATGAATTACTTAAAATTATTGATTCAGACATCCTTCCGATGCAATGGAGAATATGATATGTAATAATTACTATTAACTATATTTCTGATCTATGATCATAGGAATTAGAGATATATATTGATTTATATCAATCATAATTTTTATTTATATAAATCAAGTGTCAGATGATCTGGTGTACCTGTGTGCTTGAGTTCTGAGGATGGCTGTCCAGGTCAGCTAACATGCATGTGAGAGAATCGATCTCCGCATCAATACTAGAGAGGTGGTTCTCCGAGCCCCGAGTCTAAGAAGTTGGCAAAAATATATAATGCAATATTGATTTATAACTATTCTGGTAGAATTCACTACAGTACATTTGGAAAGTATTCATAACCCTTGACATTTTGCAGTGGATTCTATGTTGTTGTTTTTTTTATTAAAACATTATTTAAATGAAAAACTAAAATCTCAATCATTTTACAATTCATTTACATCCATGATAGTGCAGGAAGTTACAGACTACACAAGATTAATCTACTCAAATTCAGTGTCAAACACTTTCACTTGACTTTTAAAAGAATCTACTATTAAAACAATGGTATAAAGTTTTACAGCTGCAATTGCTGCCACAGTTTCCTCTTCAAAATACTGAAGAGTCTGAATACTCTTCAATGAATAGGACATTTCATTTATTGTTAAATACGTTTCACATATATGTCTCATTAAGTCTCATTAAGTGTAGCTTAATGAGTAAAAAAAAAGGCAATGAAATCAATTCAAAATAAAATCCACAACGTAATAAAGTATGCATAAAGTCAAGGGGTCTGAATCCATGCATCTTTTCATGACTTGACCAATCACACGACAAGCAGAACAACCTGAGAGCAAACAAAGATCAAGCAATGATAATTTTATTTATAAATAGGCATTAAAGCTCTGGACTCACATGGTGATCTAAGCTGGTCATGTGCGGGCTCCAGAACAGATGATCATCTTTGGGCCTGTGCCCTGGGGGATAGTATTGCTCTCCTTTTGGGGAAAGGGCGTGGTAGGACGACAGCCCTGAATAGTCATCCTGGTACTGGTGGTGCATACTGCCACCTAAATATTCACACAAACAAGTTAAAATATTTGGGTATGAATGCCTGTGTCTGTCACTGTAACTTCTAACCAAATATTCCCCCAACAGATTTCTTTCATCACATTATGTCCATTCAAATGTATAGTGCTTTAGACCTTTAGTATGTTTGTACCAAATGTGTTAAAATGTAAGTGAATTTGTTAGGTCTATAGGTAATAATGTAAATGATTTTTTTTTTTATGAAATAGATGCTTCTGACATCTGTATGTATTAGGGTAAATGAAGTTTCGGGTGCTCTGTGATGCAGTAGTAAAATGCGAGTTGACACAGCAGACTTGCAAGTTCAAATGCCGTAAGGAGTGTTCCAGTTATAACCTACTTGGTATGATTGATAATGTCTACACAGTGACAGGGTATAATGGAGGTCAGTAGACTAGAAAAGTGAAAAGAGGCATTTGACTAGTGCATAGGTTATGAAGAGGGCTTGTTAGTCACAGCTCTTCTCGGTCAGGAGTGAAAGTTAGAAACAGTACAGGAAGCAGAATGCAACTTGATTATGAGGTACTAAACTGAGAAAAATCAGGTGTTCATCGTTCTTGCATCATTTTTTTTTTAAAAAAACCTTGTCATTTAGGTAAAGCTTTTAGGAACTAGTTTTGTATATCTTTATATTATATATAGCTAAGCCTAATATTGAGGTGTTATAACAATGTAAAGTTTATATTTTTAAGTGTGGTGACAAACAAATTTTACCTGTAGGTCCAGTGGCCATGTACCTTGTTGGTACATTGTTCACGCCTGGTGCTCTATTTTGATCATATACACTATATCTGGGCTTCTGGTCAGGAGGACCCTTCTTTGTTGGTCTGTAAAAGGCAGGTCCGGAGTGTGACATTGTTGGTTCAGCTCTCTCAGGAATGCCCAGGGTTCTCTGAGGTAACCAGGTAGGGCCTGACATAACACACTACCACTACAGAACAGAAATACACAATTGTAACAATATATAATGTTCTACTATGAATAGAGTACTTTATTCATTAATCATATTTTTTTCAACTTGATCTCAGTCGGGGTAGTAGTGTTCCAGGTACCAAACTCGGAACATAGCAGGATTACACTTTGGACCAGGCACCAATCCATCACAGGACAACACTTGCACATTCACTACAAACAGAGGCAGCCAATTCCCATTCTGCATGTTTAAAGAGAAAACATCTCCAAACACAAGTCAAACATATAAAATAATTGCTAACAGTTATCAGAGAAGGCGCTTACACGCAGGTATTCCGGTACCTATGCTACGATGTATCATCTGTGCCATTATAGTGCCTGAATAAAATTGTCTTGCTTCATAAATGTTGTCCAACCGTTACCAAGAAAACCATGAGATACTCGAATTGCGGTTTCCTACAACAAACTACAGTTACTACAACAACAGTAGGTTAAATGCAGGAAAAGAGAACCATTCCCATGCAAGAGGGGATTTCCAGGAGTCCTCCTACAATCAAAACCCACACAGGTGCAAAGTTCCTCTTGGTCTCCACTGCCACAATAGCTATTGTAATGATATTTAAACGTGACCCTTTGTGTACAAACTTGTTCACCACAATAATATCGGAAATGTGGTGTTGGAATTATTGGGAAGTCAAGATAGCTGACATCAGTTCTGATCTTAACAATAGTATTTATAAGGATTATGAATTAACAACTAATGTTTTTGTTATGAAAGAAGTTTGGCGTAATATAAGAAAGATTAAGAAATTAATTTATTAAAAGTAATAAAATTCTATAGACTTATGACACTATAACGCTCAAGTTTAACAATAATTAGTAACCAACTACTGAACCCATGTCCCCAGCTGAATGGAACCAACACTAATCCCTTTGTAAAAACGCCACCTAATCAAACCCTTAAACATCAGACAAAACTTATCGAAACAATACGTTCATATTTATTATTCCCAAGCACTTAAGCAATCAGGGTTGCTGTGGGTCCAGAGCACAAGCCACAAAACACACCAGTCAAGACGTTATGTCAAAGCCATGTGTTAATTACCAGCACAACTGCTATTGAAGCCTTTTAAAGTACTGAACTAGATAATACTAAAATGAATAAAAACCCATCATCTGTGGTCGTAATAACAGATGTTATAAGCTTTGGTTGTTAACTACTGTTAAGAAAACATGATGTTTCCATTTGGATATGGGTTATTCTTGGATAACCTTCAGATATTACCATATTCAACAGGTGACCATTCCATTTTGTATATAAAAATAACACGTTTAAGGGATGTTTTGTGTTATTAAAACGTTTAAAGAACGAAAAGATTCACTAATTATGCATATATTTAACTAGCACAGTTTGAGTTGGAACCGAGCTAAGGACCGGCACTACGCCGACTTCAACTGCATCCGAATCAGTTTAAGAACAAACTCAAACCCGAGGACTGCTGGCCGGAAATGAAACAATATAAACGAATTGAAAGCCGGAATACAAAAAGGCAAGCTTAATGGTTTCAGGAATGGGATAAAACTACAAAAGCACAATTAAACCAAACATTACAGCATTCTGTGCTACCGCGTAAGACTAGCTAACACTGCACTCTTACCATGTCTGTCTGTAAGCACTAATTGGTTCCGACCAATTGTTTGTGTACTTTACTTTATCTTTTGACCTGGCAATTCCTTGCCATATAACAATGAACGTTAAAATCCCAATATAGTGATAAGAAAAGATATAATGCAAAAAAAACCCGAACGAAAAAGAGGTTTCCCTTGTCGCCAGCTTATTCGTTCGTTCCACCTTAACGGGTGCCACCGTTCTTTTGTAAAGCATGTGGATAGCTCTACCATTTAAGGTGGAACGGAACTCGAGTTAAGGCTCACACGAGTACCTCAGCCTGGTGGTGACTGAATGTAAATACATGCACGTGAATGGTTGGCAAGGGACACGTTAAGACATTAAAACTTAAGACACATAAGGGATACATTACATTTTCAAGTATAGTTGAACAATTTATTGTAGACATAGTGGGTTCTAAAACTTATCTACACATAATAATATTACTCTGGCCATGGTGCTTCTTAATTACTGACACTTAGCAGTAGCAGCATGGCTTTATGAACTAAGCGAGTAAGTGAAATAAGTCTAATGTAATGGTCATTATTCATTTTGGTCACAATATTTACACTTTTCTGGATGGTGGTGATTATTTTAAAACCCCTTAATACAATGTTTCAAATGCAAATTAACATACTTTTAATGAAATTTTAATTTGCATTTGACCCGCTCCTCAGGATGACGATTTCCAAGTTTGACCAAGTATTTTCATGTTTACAAGGGACAGCTTAAGATGTACTCTTTTACTAGAATTCAAGCAAAAGCTGTTACAATATTTTCATTGTCACTTTCAGTACTTAACCATCGCGCATTTATTTTGTGCTTAAAGGTTCCCTTATGTTCTTCTAAATTAAATAAATACCAAATGTTGCAACTGTCTGATAAACCCATTTAAAACGTTTTTTTAATCAAAATGCTGACTTCACCCCCGAATACAACACCATCGATTAAATATTAAGTTTGGTTTTCAGATTCAAGCACCCGTCCTTTAACTTAAAAGTGTTAATGGAAATCTAACAAGCAATCATAAAAAGGTGAAACGTCCATGTCAGTTAGCTACAAGAGTTATTTAAACTACAAGCACGTCTTTGTCGCGAACAGACACACAATGGACACTAAAGTGAACACTAACGCTTACAATGTGCACCATTAAAACAACACTGTAAAGTAGCGGTGCACTCCTCGTTGAAGCTGCTTTGTTTGTTGCCATGAGCATGCTAACTGTAGCCTGCAAATAAATACAGCGAGAGACCGCAGCTAACTCTTCCCTTATATACACAAACCAAAATCACTTACGTTAAGTGACTTCACCGCGCATTCGACGTGATTACGTACGACGTTTCCGACTTTCTGAATTTGACTGGACCTCTAAAAGTAACGAGAACAGCTACTTTTGCAGTTTCTAAACCGACAGTGACGTCATAGCCTGGTGACGTAATCTCGTACCGGGGTGCAGAAACGCAGCATAGGGGTGCAGCAATATAATACACACAGGCAATGGATACATAATAACTACCCATCCTTAAATATATGCAAGCAGCTTTCTAAATCAGCTCAATAGTGAAGATAAGACACATAATGGCAGATTAGTTCCAAAACTCTGGAACGGATTTGCTCTGAAGTTATAGAAGTCATATCAATGTTTTGATGAAAGGAACATGAAATGTAAAATCTCAAACATTTTCTTATGCACACACACGTACCCACAGACAAGAATTTTCCTGAACTGTTTCTCACTGGATCTTAAAGGTCTTTTAGGTGTTTTGCTACATTTAGTACATTCTAGAGACATCAAACTCAAAAACAAACATAACTTTGATATATCAGCCCCTTCTAACGAGTAAATTATAACTCTAAACATTTCTACAAACCTAAGCTTGAAGAAAGTTAGGTGAATAAAAGAAATGAATGATGTAAGGCCTTTTGCAAAGCTGCCTGTCTGACTCAGCCGACAAACAATACAAGCATGCTTATCATCACATAATTTGCCCTCTGTTTGTGTAATTGCTGACTGAAGACTGAATAGGATATTGTTGACTTTTTACCTATTTTCATTAAGGGCGGTGCTTTGGCTTAGTGGGTAGCACTTGTCTCACAGCAAGATGGTCCTGGGTTCGATCCCAGAGTGGGGCAATCTCGGTCCTTTCTGTGCGGAGTTTGCATGTTCTCCCCGTGTCCGTGTGGGTTTCCTCCGGGTACTCCGGTTTCCT
>JAYDZG010000036.1:16875391-16886730 GCA_034509265.1 Microcambeva bendego
GACTTTCCAGCACATTACCAAAAATTCATCCTACACCTTTTACTGCTATGTAGCAGACCTTTAGACTGGGGATTACAGTACATTCAAAACACTTACTAACCCCAGTCACAAAGCTGCAGTAGTGGCTTCTGAAAATAATGTTGCAAAGGTCAGGTAACTACAGAATGCTACAATAATAACGGACGTAATTTAAACCTAGTTCCCTCAGTTTGCAAGGCTATACGGGAACACTAGTTAGTCGTTACAAAAAGGAGAGACTTGTATAATACATCATTCTAAAGCTTGAGATTTACCTTTAAATCCTATTCTGCTTTAAACAAAGAAGATATTCCTTCAGTCTACGTCTCATGCATGGCAACAAGTACAGCAAAACATGAATTGTTTGTGTCACACTTACATAGATGCTAGGTGTTGGAGGGTTAAGCTTTTCCCGAGGAATTGGGTGCACCATGGTCATAACTGGTTTCACAGAGAAGGCAGGGAGCAAATAGGACTCCTTGAATTTTCCTTTGATACGGGCACTCCTAAAACCAAAATATGTCGCAAACATTAATTTTGGTCATCATATGTTTAATCATTAGAATTACTACGTGTATGAATTTGCCATCAACTAATCATTTTAAACATGATCCATTTTAGTCAGTATTAAACGGGATCGGTATGCAAAACTATTATCAACTGCAAGCTGAGACAATTAAACAGAATGTCTCTGTTATGTTTATCAAATAAAGCTTACAATCACTTACTTGCAAGCTCTGATGATTTCACAGGCTGTATTCTTAATAGAAATCTCCTCCAGTGGAATTCTTTTCTCCTCAACTTCTGAGGCGATAAAGGTTTCTCGATCTCCACTTTCGACTTTAATCAGGCGAATCTTTAGTTCTTTGGGAGGCCCATCTGTCAGAGCCTTTAATTTCTGAAAGTCTGCAGAACCCATTCCAGGTAAAGATGAATGATCAGACTTTGAACTTTTCTCTTTTATTCGAGACACCCATTCGTCTCTTTCACCTCCATCTTCTTTCTTTTTCTTTTTCTCTACAGCTCTCTCTTTTTGAAAGTCTATGTTATTTCTCTTCTCCTTATGTAATTTCCCTTCCTTGTGCTTTCGGTTAAAGCTTGAAGACGAGGAGGAAGATGAAGAGAGGTATCTTTCTTCTCGTTTTTCTCGGTGTTTTTTCCTTTTCTCTTTCCGTTCCTCCTGCTTTTTGCTACCGTGTTTGTGTTTTCTCTCTGGGTCATGGTCTCGTTCTCGTTCCCTTTCTTTCTCCGATGAGTAGATTTTCTGTTTCTCAGACTTTTTACATTCTGTGGATGATTCTGATTGGGAGTTGTGTCGGTTTAGCATGACCTCACAACTACGGCCTAATTCTGCAAGTGATGATTCTGAGATTGTTGTGAGTTTGTCCTGTGAACTACCAAAATGTCTTTTTACTATGGGTTCCTTCTTAGTCTGTTCTTCCTCATCAAACCTAGAGATGTGTGACTGGCTCAGTGTAAGAATATCTTTTTCAGGCTCGGAGGTAGTGTTTGTGGGTTGCCCTGCATTACCAAAGCCTGGGTGATTCATTAAATCTGAAGTTGGAGAAGTGCTCTGTTGCTTGCAGATATCTGGGCCCAAAGAAAGTGAAGAAGAGTACTTGACTCCGACCAGGGCTGAGGGAGGTGGCCGACCAAATGGCCCTCCACGGTAGGCATACTTTTGGCCTTCTAGCACAGTAGCTAAGTTTTTGAACATGCTGTTGACTCCGGTCTGATGCAGGTGTGGCCTTGTAGGTGGTGGTGAACAAGAAGGAGTCTCGTTTTCCAGTTCTGCTTCTTCCTCATCTTCCTCACACTCACTCTTTACTGCATCTGAAAGTCCATATAGTTTTGCCAGGTCACTATGACGATAACTGTTACCAGTGATGCCAAAACCACAATCTTGAGATCCATGGTCAATATTCTCAACAGGTTTAGAAATGATCTTCAGTGTCTCCTCTTCTTCCTCAAGTGAAGATGTACGACTGCAAGGGGATGCCAAAGAGCCCTGACGGCTCAGAACAGGGGGGCTAGCATGGGTGTCTGTTATATAATCTTCTGCAGCTGGCTGCTTAAGGGCAGGCATCAGATCTGGGGCACACAGATAGCTACCCTTTGAGGATGCTACATTAATGGAAAACTGGCTTTCTTGGTCATTTTGCACAATGCTTTCAGTGGAGTACAGTTCCTCTTCTTTCTTAATGGACTCATCTAACATTTTCATGATGTTTGCTAAGCCATCAGGTAAGAGCTCAGATGGTTCCTCTTCAAATTGGGCACCATCTGAATCCTCACTGCAGCTACTCCCACTACTGCCAAGACTTCCTAGCCCAGCACTGGGTAAAGCATTTTGGGTTTTGGGTGAATTGTTGTCCGTTGTTAAAGAGGTTGTTGGTAGAGTGTCCCTGGGAAAGGCCTGGTATAATTTTGGGGGTTCTCGCAAGTTTGTAGGTTTGGGGATAGCATCTGATGCATCAAAATCAGCAACCTTTTGAAAATTAGAGTCTTTAGATAGACAAGGTGCTGTTGGTTGTCCGGTTTTAATTGAAGAGTCTGTTGGGATGGGTTTAAAGGGCTTTGTAGGTGAAGTAATACCTGATGTTTTCTCAGAAAGAGGACTGAGTGAAGAGCCATTGTTCCACTGTTCCCTTTGCCTCTGTTTTTCACGGGCAAAGTCTGTTTGAGGGGTGAGAGGAGGTGGCCGAGTCAGCTCTAGAGGAGAAGCGCCAGGCAATAATGGACGTGCAGCCACTCCGCCTCGGCACAGCCATGGAAAATGAGACGATGTTTGGCTTGGTTGAGAGCCAGAGGAGGGTACAACAGCTGGAGACAGGCATGGAGGAGGTGGATCAGGTGCATTATTTGACATCACGCACTTCAGATTCTTTGTTGCAGAATCATCCTGTACATTTAGTCCTACTTTATCACTCTTCATATTCTGCTTAATTTCCTCTTCCTGTTCTCTTCTCTCTTCAGCTCTTAAGTGGTTCTGCAGCTCAGCATCAAGATTCTTAAGTGCATCCTCAATTGACACAGGACTAGAGATGGTACGTTGCTGGGATGGTGTTTTATGCATCTGGGCAGGTGGCACCTGAGATAACGCTGGCCCTGGCTCATGATGCATAGGGTCAGATTTTGGCTGAGGGACTGTGTTCACAGTGATGGACAATGCAGGCTGTGAGTAGTGAAGGGGTGAACAAGCAGCCTGCCGAAGGTTGTCTGAAGCCTTGCTGGTGATGACACCATTTCCTGATCCTTGAAACCCTAAACTTAGGGAGTGAGAAGCTAAGGATAATTTTGAAGTATAATGAGGGCTGCCCTGGCCTTGTTGAGGAGTTTGGGGGTGAATTTTGGCCTCCTGACTGTCATTGGCGTGGGCTGACTTGGTGGTCCGGGATCCCTGATAATCTTGATGTCGGAGACTCTGTGTAGAAAGAACTGGATCCGGGTTGGATATTAGCACTGAAGGGTCTAGAGTCCGCCAGCTGTTCACAGTGCTAGCTCCAGTCCCCGAGGATGCTGAGACCGTTTCCACACTACTAAATAAACCCAGAGAACAAGGAGGCACTGAAGTCTGCACAGATGGCATGTTGGGTGTGATGACTGGGGCCCGAGCCTGAGAAATGCCTGTATTTTGAATCTCCCTAGATTTGTTCTGCCGTTGCCTTGGAGAGGAAGTGGCCACCTGAGAATCCATCAATGGTTGATAGGTACCCGACTCCTGGGAAGAAACATAAAAAGTTCATAAACTCTGGATCAAACATAAGGTAAAAATACAGTTTATTAAAAATTAGTTTTATTACTACTTTCTAATTTGGGAACTTACTGTAGCATGAAGTCCTTGTTTGTTCTGATTCCTATAGGGCTTCTGATCAGTGCGTTGTGGTGCAGAGGCCTGGGTGCCACTGTTAGAAGGGCTGGAATTGTGGACCAGCCCTGGGTGGGGCTGGAATCTGTGGTGGCTGTAAGGCACAGCGGTGTGGTGTGCTGGTGTAGGAGCAGGGTTTTCCCTCTCTGCCGAACTTGACAAGGATTGAGGATGAGATGAATGTCCATCTCTATGTCTCATTGTAGAAGCATGCACTTTGTGGGAGGGAATGATCGGTTGCTCCCCCTGAGTTTGAGCTAAAGGTTTGTGACTGGTAAAGGTATGAGTTGGTTGCTGGAGGTGGTTGTTGTGAGGAGAGGATCCCAGAGAATGTGGTGATTGAGAAGGCTTAAAGTGTTGAGGAGAAGGACCTTTGCTTTGTCCGTAACCACCAAGGGAGCCAGAAGGTGGAGAGTTGGAGAAGGGTTTGGAGGATGAAGATCGTTTGTAGTTGTAAGCAGCCATGTCTGGTTTCTGCAAGTCCTGTGAACACACAGCAAATAGGAATAAGCTAAATATGTTTAGCATGTGTTAAATCCTGTGATCACAAACATGTATTAATCGAACACTGACCTGATAACCAGCATGGCCTGGCTTGCGTTCTGATGGGTTCCAGATTGCATCCTCCTTTTGCAAAGGATTCCAGAATCCTTGTTTGGGAAGGGGATATGCCGACTGAGACTGTTGAAGCAAGGGTAATGATGTTCCCACAGGCTCAGGAAATGAATGGGTACTGATCATGTTCTGTAAAATATAATTGACCCTTATTAACAAGATTATACATTTAAATTAACTAACGGCTAATTGGGCTTTTTTAAAACTCTGTACTAAGACCCTGGTATGTACAACCTTATATGCAAAATACTTGTGATCCCTACAGCTGATCTTGGTCCACATTATTGATTTGACATAGTTTTTACACCGGATACCCTTCCTGACCTAACCCTCCTTTTTATCTGGGCTTGGGGCAGGCACTACACTGCACTGGTTAGTACAATCTAGTGGCTAGGGTGGTGTCCAGCCAATCAATGGCATTGCCAAGTTTCAAACAGGGTGTTCAGAGTGCTTAATCCCGCTGCTCTGGCTGGACACATATACAAACTTATATACAAACCCAAATAAGAAAACAGTTAAGACAAAAACTGTTATTTTTTTTTTAGTTTGACTTTATCTCATTACAGACTCATTAAAGCAAAGATATTTTATGTTTAGTTTAGTCAACATCCTTTAATTTGTTCATATGCATCCATTTCAATATTCAAGCCCATTCTTCATTGGTCCATTCAGGCAAGCAGCACATTCCAAAAAAGTTGGGATAGGGCCATTTAGAGACAGTTATAAAAGAAAAATCACAAATGCCCATCATTGCCTTGTGTAACGGATTTTTTGTCTGCCGGAGAGAAGTGTTTCTTACCTGATCGGATTCTGAACTCCGCTTTCTCTTGCTCGGACTGGGGCAGACCTCACTGGGCCTGGTAATGGAGTAAGGGGTGTGCTGAATTACAGAGTGCCCTCCCAGAGGGGCTGCTGGGCGCTTCAGTTGGCCAGCATGAGAGAATTGACTCCTAGGTTGCAGGTGCTGCTGCTGTGGGGATTGATCCCACATATCTTGGAGTGAAGGCATGGGTCGGGATCCAGGTTGTAATGGAGGAGGGCCATACTAAGGACAGATAATATTATTAGAATACTCTTTTCATACCTGTGCAGTGAAATTAATACATATATTTCATATGATTGGGCCATGATAAATTGTGGCATCATTTATTTTTTATTAAAATATAGTGAAACCTTGTAGAATAAACACAGGTTGTGCACGTTGTTGATTCTCTGCTCACCTTCAAAAGCTGGTTGGCATGGGCAGTAAGGTGTGCAGGTGGGCCAGCATTGTATCCTTTGTGCAAGCGGGAATGATCCTCACTTGGCAGTGCCTCAAAATGTTGACGAAATGGGTCCCAGGGCCTGGGAGGAGCTGGGGGCATCCTAGGATCCCTATGTAACCCTGGTAACAAGGCCTGAGAAAGGTCAAGTTTATCCCCTCCACGTGGCATGGGGCTGGAGACATGAACGCATGTATTATTTATACATTCTAGAGAAAGTGAGAATATTTAATTTGTAATAACGCATGGGAATAAACACTCACCCAGTGTTAAATTTACTAGGATGGTTTAGTCCAGGCATGTGACTAGGTGGGAGATGGGGCAGGAACTGTGGCTGATTGACACCAGGTGTACACCTGTCAGGAGAAAGAAAAATACCCATTTATATTGAAAAGCAAGGCATAATAATATGTATTTGTTTAATACTTTTACTGGATTTTGAGCATACCTTGAGGCAGGGGGCCAGGCACGGTTGCCCACGGTAGCCCATGGTCCCCGGTTGAGATCTTCCAGAGGAAAAGGGTCCCGTGAGCTGCGTGCACTGAATTGCTCCACTGTGTGATGCATCCAGCCTGTAATACAAAAATAAACGTTCTATGTCACACCCAGCACAATAAAATTCTGAACAGAACTGTGCAACATTTATCTATTTATAGTTTTCAATTTAGTGTTAAATTAATTTGTAAATTTAGTCACATTCTAGCACCATGGATTTATAGTAGTAGAACATGATTACCAAATACAACATCTATTAAGTTGACTTTAATTTAAACAATGTTAAGCAGATATAAAACACTGTTTACTTACCACACTAGCTGTGTGCATAAAGCCCTCCACAGCAGCAGAGGAAGGGCCACAAAGCAACAAAGAGAATTTCTCTACCCCTGATTCGGAAAACTGCAAATAAAAGAGAAAAGGTTTTTCTGTAAACAGAGCACTTACACCATTCCCTTGAAATACTATGAACAAACACTAGACCATTTCTTTGAGCTACTGTGAACTAAACAAAGAAGTCTCAGCAGTGCTAATACTGCGGGTAGCATACAGGGGGCGGTAAATGCAGCGTGTGTGGGAGTCATGGATACAGGCACAGATGGGACTAGTGGGAGTTCATCTATAGCATGAGTGCACTGAGGTCATTAGAAACCTAACTGGGCCCCCCCTGGCACAGCAGATAGAAACAGGGGGAAGGGAGAGGCAGAGGGTGCTTTGGATCCCTGCCAGCTGTGCAGTGTGTGCTGCTTGTGTTTATGTGTCTGTGTAAGCATACACTTGGCTGGTGAGCTTTTACTGTGTAGTGTTGCTCTGTTTGGTGTGACAAGAAAGGCACCAGTGCTAAGCACATTAGTCCAGAAATGAGTTTAAGAAATGGGGCGATAATGAAAGAGCAGGCAACAAACAGGATACAGACTAATGCAAACACTGTGGTATTATCTAATGGTATGAATGTTTTAGAAAACAATCCATCCCCCTTCCTATATAAAAATATGTTTATGGAAATGACAGTGTGTGATTTCGTTTGTGTTTTGATCACTGAATAATTATATTATATCCAGTGAAGGCTATTACTGCATCAGTGCTGTGATGTATCCGGCAATCGCGTTTACATATTTATTGTGCTTGAGGCAGATTTATTTTTCTGCAATGCCTTATTCATGTGGACACTTATGAGGCTTAGGAATTACATTTACGAAAGACCTGCAGTGCTTGAGTATAGAAAGAATGAACTGAATCCCTGTTCAGATCATCTTTGATTAATATATGACATCATCAAAACTGCATCATTGCATCAAATTCAAAAAATTCATGACTGACTTTGGTCACCTGCAGGAGGATACTGAAAAATATATGTTCAATAAAATAATAATAAATAGCTGGTATTAATGAAAGCTGAGTTATGACCACCATGTCTGTGTAGATCAGGGGCCAGTAGGAGGGGTGGTGAACTGATATAAATGTTCACTTTAAGAATGAATATCTGTGTGTAGAGATGATAGACTGGACTTTAGCGAAGGCTGGTCCTGCTTGGAGTGCGACATCTAGTGGAATCAATTAAAACTCAGGGTATTGCAGAAAGAAAACTTAATGAATGCGGCCTTGAGGAAAATGGTGTGAATACTCAATGGGCAGGATTAAACTGCCCAACAGGCTGTAGTTTACCCACCAAAGGTGTAGATACACGACTTCTGAGATCCTAATGGACCTCTGCACCAGCCTAGGGTCGTATTTTTCAGTGGAATTGAAAGGTAAAAATTTGACTTAACTGCTTAGGCACTGTTAGAAAACTCAGACACACACACACTTATGTGAGATATCTGTGACTAGATTCTCAAGGCACGCCACAGTGCTCAAAAGATATCTCACAGGCACAGCAGTGCCAGTCAGATGGCATGAGTATGTGTGATATTTTCAAACTTAAAGCGCCCACCGTACAGCCTGTTCTGTATAGCCTGGTGTGTTTGTTCTATTAAAAACCCTTCTGTGATATTTTAGGATCTGCAAGAGACAGAAATATTTGTGACGTCCAACACTCCTCCTACTACTTTATGTCTCAGTGCTGAGGGAACACATCACACTCAAGATTTTCCACCTCAATTTAGAATCAGGTCATAAAGTCGTGACTGTTAGATTCAACCCGGAAAGAAAATTATGGATCGAATTATAATGATACAAGCCCTAATTACAAAAAAGGAAAGGGAAATCATTTAAGGTGTCATTTTTTTACATTAAATTGTATTATGAATGTTTTCTAAACTTGTAGGGCACACTTTCTCGTGTGCTGCCGAGAAAAAGAAGTGCTGGCAGGTGTAGCACATCCCACATTAACGTATCATAACCACTACATTAACCGTCTGACAGAGCCTAGCATTCAGCGTGAGAGTAGGACATGTCCTCATGTGACCTAGACCTGAATCTCTACATGCTGGATTAGTGTCAGTCAGCCTCCTGATACGTATAAACTGCTAATGTAAGATGTTCCTGGACGAGACACTATTATGTAGTTTTATACAATTAGTCATATAGAGTGAATGTGGGACATTTAACTTGGATGCTATACACAAGGGCTAGATTACAGTAGCCAGTCTACTTAACGACAAGGGAATAAAATGAACACCATTCACAAAATGTTCAAACAAAGGAGCAAGGAGTTAAGAGACACAAAGTCTTGTACTACTCGATTGTAGAACATATCAAAATGTAGTAGTTTAAAACATACAATAACTAAGTATATACAGGCGCAATCTGAATCAGTCCATATCCAGGGGTCGCATCTGTACATTTACACTGCAGACCTGGGGCACCTTTTAAAATACTCATCTTGTTGCCAAGTCCAGTAAAAAAAAATCTCTGAAATGCCTCCTTGTCTGTCACAGATAAAACTTGTGTGACAGACATGCCAAATAAACACTGTCAGCAAAATGGTCCTGGATTCGAACACCCGGTGTGACATTCTGTGTGGAGTTTGCATGTTCTCCCGGAGTCTGCGAGGGTTTCCACCGGGTGCTCCAGTGTACTTATAAGGTCAAAAAACATGCAGCCAAAGTAACTAGAAACACTAAATAGGCCTACAATTACTTAGCCACTACGTTGTGCAAAGAAAAGCCGATCTGAAGCCCGGGTAAATAGGGAGGATTGTGTCAGGAAGGGCATCCAACTATGCCAAGACTAGTTTTGGACAATTTATAGCTTTATTATTTGGAGCTGTTTTTACTGATATGTAAACAGGCATGTCAGACTCCAATGGTAGAAATATTTATATCAAGCTATAGTTCTGCATAAAGCATTGTAAATACAGCAAACATGACACTAACACATGTACATACGTGAGAGGATTGCAAAGTACCCAAGACACTTATTGTATCTTAACAAAGGATGTGCAGATACCTGCGTGTACTGTGGTGCCACAAATGGTGCAGATATTGCAGTTTAAGGCAGATTGTAAAAATTAATTAAATATGTGATTTTAATGTGCAGGAAAAAAATTTACAGGCTAGCAATTGGTAGTTCGCTATGAATTCAGGTTTTACTGCAATTATTTTGAGACGGCTGCATTTATTTATTTATAATATAGATGGTTAACAAGTAGAAGTGAATCATTAATTAAATAGTGGAGAAACTTAATGCATAAGCTTTCAGACAGATGTACTCCTTGGAGCAATTACCATTCTTTCATTACTGTGTGACTACAGCACAACCACTGAGAGAACTAAAAACGATGGACCAGTGGCTCTATGTTCTATGTGATTTTTTTACCTGCCTTGGAAGGGCGGCAATGGGGCTAAATGGGTAGCTTTGTTGCTTCACAATAAGAAGGTCCTGGGTTTGATCCTCAGGTGGGGTGGTCCAGATCCGATCTATGTGGAGTTTGCATGTTCCCCCCCAATGTATGTTTTGGTGTCCTCCGGGAGCTCTGGTTTCCCTCCACAGCACAAAAACATGTAGCCCGGTTAACTGAAGACACATAATTGTCCTATACCAACCACTTGGATGCATAAACCAGTACATTGTAGTACCAGTCACAAGCCAGGATAAACAGGGAGAGTTGAAAACTATGCCAAATCAACGTGGAGCACAATCACCTAACAGGAGAAGCCGAAAGAGGAACAACAACACTTGGGCATGGATGGTAGCTTCAGTCATGGAGCCTGCTCAGATAACTTTGCTACAGTAACACTGACTAATACATTAGTAAATAGAATATAGAATAAACTGTAAAGTAGAATACTTATAGAATAGCAATTACAACTATTAAAACATCAAAGAAGACATCAACAACCAAAAAACACAAAAGAACAACTGTTTCAGTGAACTGCAAACTAAAATTAATCAGTAATTTGAAGAGATCGCCTAATTTATATAATACAATATTTCTATCATGATAAAATTGGTCTTCTTCCGAGGTTGCTAAATACAATTATATATTCGTTATTTTTTTAATTTGTAATTTATGTTAGGTCCCATGTGCCAATTAAATGTACATAAATCATGTACCAAATCCTGCATGCTTATTTACTTTTTTTTTCATGTTTAGTTGCTAGAGGAAGTGTGAGACTGAAATCTCATTTACACCGAGGTTATTAATAGACCACACATGGCTTACTCAGATCTAAACTAGTCCGGATTTAGCTTACATGTGGTATAGTATACTCTGGCCATTTAGACTGAATCACGACCAAAGAAAGAACTGTGAGCCAATAAAAAAGCTCAAGGTTCCCAATAAAGCCAGCTTAGTGGGGCTTGAATCAGTGACCCATATAGTAGTCTAGTACTTTAACAGCTTAACTATCACTGTGCTGATATTACCATATATTTGGCAAAATACCACGAATAATGTTTCCAGATACCAACAGACAGCACCTGCTATCAGCCGTCAGGCATTATTTTTTATTTCTATGTGTGCACATGTTTGAAGCCTTACTGGGGAAGCCCCCATGAGTAAGCTAATGGAGACTACAGGGTTTACCCCAGAGCCTAGATTCTATCATGCTTTTTACGGTCAGGTGACTGGGGGCGACCATTGACAGTGATGATGTTGGGAATTTCTCAAAGTGTTGCGTCATAAGAATCAGCTATGG
>JAYDZG010000036.1:17014365-17025724 GCA_034509265.1 Microcambeva bendego
AGAAAAAAAGGATATAAACACATAAATAAATGTTAAACTGTGCGTGTCTGTGTGGGGAGGGGGAAGGGGGGTCAGTTAGAAGGCTTTGATTCATTCTGACAAATCAAAGAGCCTCCAGTGTCACTGTTTTTATCATCAGCATATTCAGTGTACATGTACTAAAGCAAAGGCTTCATGAAACAACTGATGGTCAGTGAAAAAATATTTAATATTTTATATAATTTATTTCGGCAACACTGATTTGGCACAGTTTTGCCGATTGCACTGTCGCAACCGCCCTATTTATCTGGGCTGGTCGGTGGGTAGGTACCTACAAAGTAATTTAGTGCCTCCAGTTAACCTGGTAGCATGTTTTTGGAACCCAGTAAGCTCTTACTGTGAGGCGACAGTTCTATCCCATAAGCTACCATGTCATATCTGACATAAGGTCATCTTTTGGGCCGCTGCCATATTTTAGGGGTCATAAGAGTGGCTCATTCTGCTCTGTATACTTAATTTGGCACAGTTTTAACATGCTTCTTATTTGTCTGAAATGGCTTAGAAATAATTTATAAGATGGAGGATGGTCCCCCAAAACTTCTGCCATACTGGTTATCATTTACCTGATCATATTGCACTTCATCTCAGTTACACTGGCACCTAATAGGTTGAGTTCTGGGCTAACAACTAAAAGGTTGGAAGGCATGTATATATGACAAAATCATTCTGTTCTTATTCTATTCAAGGAAGGTTGTGCTAAATTAGACAGTTTTTTTATTTAAATAAAATAAAATCTGTAAAATATTAGTAATTAGTAATATTAGAATATAATGTATGAAGGTATATACTACAATTATTAAAACAAAGATCAGTTCAGATCCTTTTCTTCAACCACTTATCCTAATCAGGGTTGGGTAGGGGTGCTGGAGCCTATCCCACCTCTTCAATGGGCGCAAGGCACACAGTAACACCCCGGACGGAGCGCCAATCCATCGCAGGTACCTACAGGTACCTCCTCCCACAATCCAGACACGGGAAGAACATGCAAACTCCACATAGAAAGGACCTAGATCACCCCACCCAAGGATCAAACCCGGGACAGTGCTACCCACTAAGCTGGGGGGCCTCCAGTATCAAAGATAAGCAATGTTGCATGATTCTAATGTTACTTATGTTATCTTTCAACTTCACATACAATTTATGTACCAATTAAATTCAATCAGATGTTAAAATTAGCTTGATCTTGCGACTAAGTACTAACTAAAGTGTTTTAGAAAAGGTGCCACACTATAGTTATGCACAGTAGATAGAGAATAAATGGAGTGAACGGGTACATTGCTTTATATCATGCAGACTCACCGTCGGAAAAGTCATGTTGATTAGATTGAAGCGGCTCTGCAGTCTCCCGGATATTTGAGTCCTCCCACCACCAGGAGGTCCCATAGAGGCAAGCAGAAACATGTCCTAAAGCAGCAAAGGACAAGTCAAGAGGGAGACGGGATTAGTCATGTACATTTGTACAGACGGCACAGTGTACCGTCTGAGCAATTGAGGGTTAGTTTTTTTTAACCCAATCAGTGCTGTGAAACACACATATACAAACATGTGAACACTAGGGGGCAGTGAGCACACATGCCCGGAGCGGTGGGCCGCCCTAGCTTAAAAGATAAGAGGTTAAGTGCCTTGCTCAAACACCCTCCAGGCCACGGCTGACTCTAAAGAACAAAACTAATGCTTTTATTAATCATTACACATATACAGTACAACAAAATTCTTTCTTCGTATATCCCAGCTTGTTTGGAAGCCGAGGTCAGAGTGCAGGATCAGCCATCGTACGGCACCCCTGGAGCAGACAGGGTTAAGGGTCTTGCTCGAGGACCAAAGCTCTATCCACAAGGCTACACTGACTTTTATACCGGATTTGCTCAAGGGCGCCAGAGCAGCAACATAGCAGTGGTGGGGAATGAACCAGAGACCTTCTGATTACCAGGCTGCAGTTTGCCTATTGGCTTACATGGTCATTTATAATAACGTTTCCTACTTAGTTCATTATAATGTAATGACACAGCAGATAAATATAAAATAAAAGTGATCATTATCGACTTAAGTTATCTTTTATCCCACGCCCACTCACCTTAACACACTTTAGAGTCTGCTTCTGGCGGTCGTACCAAAAGTTATAGTCAATCCAAAGTCGAAGCAGTTCCAAAGGCGGCTGAGACCCAAAATCGTCAATTGCTGGCATGTTCATGTCATCCAGAAAAGTCAACATCTTCTTGCCACCGATGGGAACGTAAACACCTTTTGTCCGCTTCTCCACTCGAGACTCTATAATGGCCTGGACATTGTTCGAGGTGGTCTAAAAGACCAGACAGAGAGTTAAGACTACAGATAACAAAAGGAGAAGATTTAAAAAAATGTGTGTGTGTGTGAAGGGGGGGCAGTCAAAAGGACAGCAAGGGTAGTGTACATAATAATGATAAATGATGATGGCTCAAACTGATGATGATGACGGTAATGACGACGGGCCATGCTGCCGGCTTACAAGCTGCCGTAAGTGCTGTCTGCAGCCCGGCTGTAATAAACAGCAGCTGACTCAGCTAATTGCCGCTCTTGGAGTGGAGGACAGTAATAGTACGCTATGAGTGGAACAGCCCAATTTGACATCAACTATCTTTTTAAACTAGACACGGCTCTGACCTGCCACATTTCATCTCGAAGCAGAGTCTCCAAGTAGATCTGAACACGACAGGAGCAACACTTACTAACATCAACGTTACATATGGCACAATAAAAGCAATATAAATATATATTTTTGTATTCAAGGGTGAACCAAAAAGAATAATGAGCCTTACTGTATACAGGCAGGAATTTATAACGATACACACAATGCATGTGTCTATAAGCTCTCTACACAATGCTGTTTCAATTATTCCAAACCTCAAAATGCTTCTTGGGGGGGCGTAAGTAAAATGCTTCTACATAAGTCTCAGTAAGCATAGGCACTTAGACACTCATGTCACTGTGCAGCACCATACACAAAAGCTACAGTAACCCATGTTTGGCCTGTACCAGATACCATAGCCTTCATGTTCTTTGGATGCCAAACGACATGCACATTTTGATGGTCCTAATGTTTTGGCTGATTTAGGTTTTAAACGTGCATTGTTTGTTTGAATGAGAAATGTGACTATTTAAACTAATTGGATTTTAACCACAGTAGAACATTAATATCTATTGCTATTACATAAAATAAAGCAAATGCTTTAAAAAACTGAGGCATCAGTTTGGGGAATGCCCTATCTTGGTCTAGCTGACTTAGCCTCTGTGCATGGTTTGATAAGTTTGATGTAAAGGAACTCCAGCGCCCCTCTTGCAGAAGGCCTTCACAGAAAAGTGGAGCCATAATGTCTGCAAAAGCTTCAGGACCCCCTCAGTACCTATTAAGGTCAGGATTTTGAAATGACATATCTAATCAGCTCATGGTTAGGTGTCCACACGTTCTGATCATGTGCTCCGGGATCTGTTTCAAGAAGACAAAAATATGACCCGACCCCGCATCCCGTAATATAAAATACTTCTCCAGTCATTATCGGTGGAAAATGTTCCTGCTAGGCTTCAGAACCCCTGTGTGCTAAGGTGTATCATAATGCCAGTGCTGGTAGTACCTGGGATGACATGTTGATTGTAAGTGTGGTCCACTTGACAGGATCTAGCCCCTGTAGGACACTCTGGGCCACTGAGGTCTTTCCTGTCCCCACAGGACCGGTCAACAGCACTGGATACTGACCACAGACCAGTGCATTCACAAGGAAGTTATAGCGCACAGTGTCCACCGTCGGGACGATGATCTTATAAAATGGAGCGCTGCAAAGACAACAGGGTAAGAAAGAGAGAGAAACAAACAGAGGTGGGTGAGTTTTGTCAACTGTGTGTGCTTGGTTCTTGATAAAGGTTTCTTTTCAGTCTCAAAAAGACTCCAGAGAAAAAAATAATTGAAGCACTTAGACTGAAGCACTTAGTTTCCACGGGGGATTGGGAGCTGAGAGCTGAAAAATATTTTAGTGGGAACAAAATGAAGAGTTACAGAAAAGTAAAAAAAGAGTACAAGTTTTTTAAAAAAAGAAAAGAAATGAGGGAAAAGAGGTGAGTGAAAGGGTCTGAAATGAAGGTATGAGAGAATAGGGCCGAGAATGTGAACTGAAAGAGAGTAGGGCAATGGAGATGGAAAAGGTTCGAGTTGAAAGGCTGAAAGATTGAACAATATAATAAGAGGAAGAATGAGTACAAGGACAGACCTTTAAAAACCGCAAAAGTATGGCACACAAAGTGCAGAGCCAAAGGGACAGGAGATGATGAAGGGTGAGAGACAAGAGAACATCAAAATGGGAAAAAGAAACACAGAGGCAGCGAGAAAGCAATAAAGAGAAAGAAATAGAGTATATGAATAGAGCAGAAGACTCTGAAGACCGTGGAGGATCAGACAGTTTGTAAGTGTAAAGGTGGTCGTAGTGACTCATGGGCTGAAAAAAGTGAAGATGTAGGATCACTCGGATACTCACTTGGAGGCATAGCGCCAGCCCTTGGGCAGCTTCTCCTCGAATGATGCCCAACATTTATTTTTAGTGTCCACGTAGTATTCATAGATGGTGTCCTGCTCAAGAAATGGGTAACACAATGTATTTCATCTAATTTCATTTCATTCTCAAAACAACGTCATTCTAATAAATGCTGGATAATAATAATAATGATCATACACCTAAAAACAAAACGAAGACCTGGTTTTTACAATCTTACTTTGAATGGAACTGTGCTCACTTCATTATCTTAAACCCCTTATACTAATTAGGGTCAGGTAGGGGTGCTAGAGCCAATCCCAGGTCTTCAACGGGTACAAAGCACACGGTAACACCCGGGACGGGACAGACAGTCATAGTATTTTGTCTCATTTATTAATTCTTTTTTAAATAATCACAATTTAAAAAAAATAAGAATGAAACAACCGTTAACGTATTGTATTGACAATTATAATTATTAGGATTTTATGATGATGAAACTTGGCTCTATGTATTTACTTGGGTTTTAATACCAGGTTTAACAGGAGCTTCATATTTAAGGTCCATCTTTTACTTTCTTTTTTTATTTTTATGGCTGCAAGGTGGGTTAAACATATTCTTGTGTTGTCTTGTGTGTGATCTTTCATGGTTCCAGGCATGTGTACTTGTTTTGTATTTTGGTGTATTTGGGGAATTGTGTTAGTGTGTTATTGCACAGGTTTTTGCACACTAAGAAGAGAATACTCAGAGAAACAATCAACAGCATTTAGTAGAATGACGTTAGCATGAAATCATGAATAATTAAATGCTGACTTTTGAGCTTATCTGCATTTACTGATGTGGTAATATAAAATATAAATAAATTTTCAAATTTGATAAACTGTACGATCTATATGATCTAAACAAACCAAACTGCCTACAATTCCCAGGCAATATTATTTGCTTATTAATAATTTGAGCAGCTTGGGTGGTGTAGCCATTTATGACACGAGCTCATCATCGCCGATATCCAGGCTCGAATCCCAACAGTGCTATCGGGTAGCTGGTCATCTACACCTAGGTGTCCGGGATCACTCGCTGTTACTTTTAAAATGTGCGTGTCTGTTCTGTGGCTTTCTGAGAGGGCATCTGATGGACCACCTTGTTAGGAAACGTGCCCTCCATCTCTCGTAAAAAGTTGTCCATCTTCTTGCGTCCATCCTCGTCCACAGATCCACAGACCGTCCAGATCAAGCTGAAGATGAACAAGAGCTCTATCATTCGACCGTAGTTCTCGGTGTCCGCAGGGTTCACCTGAAAAAGAAGAGAGACGTTTGCACCTTCAAAAGCAAAATGTGTTTAATCTTAAATGATTACAGCAATGGTTCAGCAATGGAAAAAAATTAAATTAATGGTTTAACAATCACATGACACCGAATATAAGTATCTGTAATTCAAATGTTGCTGGTTTAAATGTCAAGCTGCCACTATTGGGACCTAGTTTAGGGCCATCAACCCTTAGTCACCTGGAAGGTGGGGATTAAATCTGGGATCATTCTGCTGTGAGGTGACCCAGTGTGTAACCCTGCTTTGGATAAGTGTCTGTTGTGTGTTAGGCTTAGTGCCCTTACGGAAGCAGAACCGAGAAAGGTAAATTATATTCAATTTACTAGTAAATTTAGTTTCATTTTGCATTAGATGCGACGTAAGAGCATGTGGTATAGGTGAGATGTTCTGACCCCATTCTCAGGACTGGCCAGTGAATCATAGAGTCTGCAGAGAGAAGCGACACCGTTCAGCTCAGTGATGGGTACCAGTTCCTTACAGTGTGTCCTTCTAAAGCTTGTAGTCTTTTCTATATATTTGTCAAACAGACGTTGTAGAAGCTCCATCTCAACCTGCGCAGAGCAGGAGAGAGAAACGACTGAATTATGAAACATAGAAAACATCTACAGCGCAGTAATAAAACAAAGGGACTTGGAAGGAATGATTTTGAATGCGAAGGTGTGTGGAACCTTCTGCCGCTTGTTGATCCAGGACTGGACATAGGGTTTCCAGCCCAGGTCAGAATAATCATTATAAACCATTCCACAGCGGGACACTGTAGCTGGAGATGCCACAGCTAGATCCTCCACTTCGAACAACAGAGACACCTAAATACACACACACACACACACACACACACACACACACACACACACACACACACACACACACGCTCTTTATAAATCTAAACGTGACATACATCGGAGGACTCAGTATTTAACACAACCCTTTTCAAGTGTCCCTAGAAAGGTTAACTACTTATTTACTAAGGAAGTGTGCTTCATAGTATTTGAATTCTGTATATAGTGTGAATAATTATATTAACATTATATTTACATAATATATTTAATAAGAATATAATATATATTATATAATATATATAATATATATCTTATTATATATAATATAATATATTAAAACAATTTGATGACTATGAGGTATACAAAAACATCAACAGACCTGCTTTATAATCTATAGCTTGTTTTTAAAAGCGATTAGTGTGTCAAGAATTAGCCTCAGGTGCGTATCAGTGTCTGAAGGTAGGGTGAACTGTATGTGTGAAGGATGAGGAGTCTGTCCAGATATTGGGGACCACTATGAAGGCTGGTGGGACTCGGTGGGCATTCCTCACCCCTCTTTGATCCAATATATATGATCCAGTACAGTACCAGACTGAAATTATATTATATTTTTTTTGGAGGGGGGGGTTGTCTTCGATTATAGCCCAATCTTATCATCTCCGATTCCCGAATTCATTGTTGCCTCTTGCACAAACCTTGTAATTGACATTTACCATTTTCAGCATTTTGCAAATGCTTACAATTGAGGCAGTTGAGTGTCCTGACACAAGAACTGTGGAGGGGTTTGAACCAGTGACCCTCTCATTTCTAGTCCAGTAGAATTAGAGCTTTATCGCCCAGCTAAGCTCCAGTGACCTTGTTCACAAGTGACGACTAGACTCATCTCACCAGCATATACTCTCCCCCTTGCTTTCCTTAACAGGAAATTCAAAAACTTGAGAAAAAGAAACAAGTACCTAATTCAATCAACAAGAACATAGTCTAAATTTGAACATGCTGAATTACTTTGGAAAGAAGGACCACCGCAAGCCACCATGTGCCGGCTCAGACACGTGTAAAGCAGCTGGGTGTATTTTTCCTTTAGCCGGCAGTGGATTCTCACAGAAAACCTTGAGCAGAGAATAGAAGTTGTTTTTGTGGCACTAATGTGAGTCATTGTCTGGCTTGTTTTCCAACTGTGCTAAAAGTGTGGCCTTCTCAAATAATTTCAACCCCCATTTCTAACAACACAGTGAAAACTCTTTCATTTCTCCCTTACCACGAATATCCTATTAAATTATTCATGGGCTGTAATGCAAAATTATTAAGAACAGTATAAACACAAAGTATAAAGTTACCCTACTTACACCAAAGAAAACACACTTGTATGAACTACAGGACATATAAGTACAGATACAGAACGCTTTGTACATTCTTCAATGGCCCAACAGTGGCTCCAATTGAAAGACCAAAGCTTTGGCCAATAGGTTACATTTTTCCTGTACAGGCAAACTTTGCAAACTATATTTGAAACCTTTTAGAAATCGTTTTCATATAACGACTGTGGAAAAAATAAAGAGAACATTTCAAAATGTATTGGTATGTGTTTGACCAAAATGAGCAGTGTTGTTTTATTATATAAACTAGAATAAGAATAGAATAAAACAGAACTGCTCATTTTGGTAAAAAAAAGAAAATAAATCAGAACATAATGTTCTTGGTTTGGGGGTGGAGGGGCTGGGGGTACCTGTTCAGGCATGGAGATTCTCTCTCCATTGATGAGCGTGAGAACTTTATTGTCGTCCATCACAGAGTTCATGCTTTCAATCCACAAAGTATCGACGGGCCCGTCAAACACGATCCATTTCTCATCCGGCCCCTCATCTGTGTTCAGAGACAAAGAAGAGATAGTCGGACACTCCCGGACGTACATACATTCAGTGTGTATTACTGCTTATTGAGAGCACATCTATTTTTATTCCCACAAACTTAACACAGGATTACGTAAACATGTCTCACTATTTGTAATCTATAACATTTCCTGACTGAAATGTTTAGTTTTCTAACTGAACTTTAAGGTTTTCTTCTCCCTTCATTTGCCCATGTGGGTTTCATTTAGCGCTCCCACAAATACAACACTGTCAAGCTTCTCTGTTGTATACACACGCTGAGGAGTTCTCTTTGTAACAAACACACAAGGTGAACTAACCGGCTAAGCATGTACCATCAAACCTGTCACACAGAAAACGCAACTGTCATTTTTGCTTTAGATGATCTACCCTCTTAATGCAGTGAGGAGCGGAAATAAACAAACTTAGATGAACGGCAACAGATGCCAAACATATGGAGTCACTGCGATCCCTGATTACACAGCTCAAACACAAAATTCCTTCTCACCAAGAGCCACGGAGCAATGAAACACAATCAAAGGCTTAAAAGAAACTCGAAAAAAGCAGCTTCTGAAAGAAGAAAGCTCAACAAGGAAAGGATATCAAATGAACTGAAATAAGCCAACAAAGAAGCAAGATTAACTGTGCTGATTGGCAGGCGTCAAAAAACAAACAAGTGCGTGCTCGAGTTGCACATATCGGCATGGTAACCTGTGCAGGCCGGCCGCATGGTGGCGGGAAGTCCGCCATCGGACCGATCCAGATCAAAGTGACCATAGAGTTCTTCCAGAGTTATGGCCTTGGGGAGGACCACAAACCCCTGCACGTGGGAAGGAAAACAAATGAGGTTTTATTATTTATGCTTGAGAGGGAGGAAATGTTGGGAAGAGATCAGTTCTCAAACTAGGCGGGGAAAGAGTATACACAAACATGAGAAATCTTAAGCAAGGCCGCGGTGGAATGCATACTGTATTGAGAAACAGAACGAAGAGAGTCTAAGAGACTCGCAAATGGAGAGAGGAATAAAAGTGAGCACATTAAATCCAAAACAGTAGCAGGCTTGCTGTGAAGAGATCGGAGGCAGAGGAATAGAATCTCTTCAGCGCCGACACTCTCACAGGAGTTGAGAGATGCTCCAGACACGCCAAATCCCAACACACCACCCGGTGGTAATTTCAATAATGTGTATATATATGGTGACAACTGTTTGTCAAAAAACAACAACAATATATGTAGAAATGAATCCCAACCCGGTCATTAAAAAATGTGAAAAGCAAAGGGACATTCTGACTGAAACAAAATGGGAAAAAGGTCAGAAGAGGTCAGTTGCACATGTGACGTGCAAATGAATTTAGGTGATGATCATACGGTGGCACTAAGGTGCCGCAGCTGTAAAGTATCTTAGAACACACCTGCTGAGGTATTGGGAAGCAAAGTTTGAATCTCAGTACGATTGGAATACGAGCGCTGCATCAAAATGTCTGGATTTGAATCAACTCTGCGGTGTTGACCCCTAAATAAAGAATAGAATGTCTTTATTTGTCGTGGAGACATATACAGGTGTACGAGTACAACAAAATTATTTCAAAGGCATGTCTCAGCTTGTTTGTCAGAGCACAGGGTCAGCTATTTAAACTCTCAACCATTCTGATGGTTGTCCAAAGCTCTGCCCAGTAGGCTGGTCGGGAGCCACCATAAGAAAAAAATAGTAGAAGATGATTCATACACAGTGTTGAATTCAGTGGGGTACCAAAATGGTTCTGTATTTTTTTAAATACAGCACTGAGTTTAAAAAAAACACTATTCAGCTAGTGTGGAATTAGATCAGATTTGGCCAACATGGATGCGCGTGATACAGTACAAATGAATCTAAAGTACCATTCAGGGGGCCGAGTATTAAAATACGCTAGCTGGTTGAACAATGATCGGTTGGATCAAGGGTTCTCATAACCAGTGCAATTATTATACTGACTAATTGATGCCACATACACAGGGCTGAGGAATAACACTGATCATGGTGTGGCTCTTCATGCACAGTGCTGATCCCATATATTTATGTACTTTACTCCTGCAGGTGAAAAATGAAGTCTGTACTGGGTCCGTGTCAGAGGGGGAACATGTCCTCGGTCGGTGGTGGAGGGTTGAATCGGTGAAGGATGCCATAAGGGTAACTGGAGAAGATTAAATTCTGGGAGAAATTTGGGGTAAATACTGTAAAGAATAGAAAATGTAAGAAAGAATAGCACTAATGTGTTTCAGCTAGGGGCAGAGCCAGATATGTTGGGCCATGTGAAAGGATAGCACACCACAGGCAATGCAACATTGTGCACAGTTTGATACTGATGCAAGACTGATATCCTCTGTAAGAAGAGTGCTGAAGGCCATGGACAATTTAAATGTCATTTTAAAAGTAAAACTCTTAAAGGGAATTTTTATTCTTCATTTTTATTGCTCACTATTACAATGTGACATAACTCATTGCGAGCAAGTTTCGTTCACACCTGGTTTGAGGGAAGACCAAATCATTTTATGTAAATTAATGGGGTGTGTGTGAGGTGAATGATTTGGCATCCTGTCTGGGGTGTATTATTGCATAGTGCCCCTGAACTTATGGGACGTTGGCCCCACTATGACCCTAACCAGACTAAATTGGTGGTTAAGCCATAAATTAAGTTTTAATATTTTAAGCACCTTGACAGAATGGTCCTACTCACCAGTGTCTCCTTTGGAAAGCACACTAAAGACCAAATATATACACACACACACACACACACACATATATATATATATATAAAGCAAAAAATGAAATGAATGTAACCACACACAGTCATGGAAAGAAAGCGGAGCACCC
>JAYDZG010000036.1:17044923-17057398 GCA_034509265.1 Microcambeva bendego
CACACACACACACACACACACACACACACACACACACACACACACACACACACACACACACACACACACACAGGAGATAGATACGCGACTATCTGTCACGGCTCATAACCCCAGAGTTCCACACTTCACCGTGACAGGGTAGAGAAGCAGCTCTTGTACTCAATTTCTATCTTCTTTTCTCATCCATTTCCACCCGAGTTTCTCCTCTCTGTCCCTCGGTCATCCTCTGCATCTCAATATCTATCGTTCTGGCCGTCTCTCGGGTGCTTTAGTCGCTCCCTCTCCATCAGGAACATTGATATGTCCATTTCCATCCATTTGTGGAGGTAATAGTGCTCACAATAGCACATAATGACACGGCGACTATCGATCGTGTGAGGAAACAGAGGGGGGGGGAGGGGGTTACGGATCTGCTTGTGTTCTTGGTGAATGACGTTTTACGGTAGCGTTTAAAGATCTGGCGGAGACACAATGCTAGTTCCGTTCCTCCAGCCTTTGATCTCAGGTGTATTATTTGTTATTCAGGGTCCGAGAGCCTCACTCATGTCCTCTGCCAGCTAACTAGGCTTGTGTACGGCACCGACAAATAAGGCTTTTCCATTAATCCAGTGTTTCCTGGAGCAGGTGGGTGGGGGATTTTGTGCCCACTAGGCCATGATTGTTTGTTTTAAAAGTTGGCATGCCGTGCTTTGCATTGTTGAGCTCTGTCAGTCAGGTGTTTCGCACATCAATACACACGTGGACAGGCACACACACATCGGGTCCGGCTCGTGCCAGCAGCGGACCGACGCCGGGCTCAGTTTCCTGGCGTGTCTGCGTGCATGTGTGTGTACGTTCACGTGTTTATGTGTGTGTAACGAGACTCATCTGTGTTTACCCGTCAGATTCAAACCCCTCCAGCTTTAAAGCCGGGCGTAATACCAGGCACGAACCCTCTGCCCACGGCTTTCTGATAAACGCCGTTTATGATATCTGAGCCCGACGTGAAACAAAAGGTGGATTCATTAACTAACAGCCCACAGATAACAGAAGTGAATCAGAGGGTCAGACTGCCCTTCGATGATCCAGCTGAAATAAAGACTAAATGAAATTTAAATTCATAGATTCAAGTACACTATGAATGACACGAAGACAATATAATAGGAATGATTTGGTCTCATTTATTATGCTGATTTTACAGCATATTTTAATCAGCTGGAATAATGAAATGAAGCTAGCGTCCTTTTAGGATGGCGCGGTTGATTTGTAGATGCGTTTGTAATTCATTTTCTTTTTCCGTTTCCTCTTATAAGGGGACGATTATTATAACTCTCAAGAAAGAAATCTAAAAGAAATGATTTCTGAGCCACAAATAGAGCAGAAAAGGTATTTACCCAGTATTTATTTTACAATAAAGTGTCAATTGAACAGGTACTGAAAGAGTAATCAGAAGGTTGCTGGCTAAAGCTCCACCACTACCGGGTTGCCACCGTTGCGCCATTGAGCAACACCTTCAACCCTCAAATGCTTAACTACTTAACTTGTGACATCACCCTTTACACCCTTACTGTGATTATTTTGTTACTTGTTGTAGTGTAGATTCTGATGGTCTGAGTAAGTTGTGAGAAATGCATCACTTATCTGAACCTCCAGAGCAGATCTGAAGCTGTAATAAAGTCGTCCTTAAATTCACCATAAAACATTAAATTTGGTAGCAAATGTTATGAATATTATTTTGTATTATTATAGTTTCATTCGATTAAAAAAAGAATTGGGGGAAAATCATATCGTAAACTCTGTATCATGAGTCGCACTGCATTATGGGTATTGTTGCTTCGTAGTGCTAATACTGTATGTGTGTGGGGATGTGTGTCGTTTCATCCCCGTCTGTGTGTGTTCAAAGTAAATTACCTTGCAATTATTAAATCCTTCTCCGAACAAAGTGATCTCTGCAATCAGGGTGGAGTCAGGAACGACCATGGAGATGGGTCTGAACATGGACTTCAGATTATCGGGCAACTCGGAGCGACCAGCGTAGCCTGGAGGAGGAAAACCCCACGGTCACATAAAAGCATGGATACAAAAGACTGACAATTACTCAGAACAACACACAAGCACCACAGATGACCAGAAACAAATAAATATATCAACCCTCAAATTCAATATTTGGTAACCCAGCCTTGGCAAACAATTGAAATCAACTTCTTTTTGTAACCACGAGAGTTCTTCCATAAGATGGCTCTACTAGAATTTTGGATCCCAACAAACTCTTTGCTGTCCCATTTCTGCTCCCTCCCACCCACCCACTAATCCATCCAAGGCAGCTGTGGCCTGGTGGTTAGAGAACTGGGCTTGTAATCAGAAGGATGTCGATTGAATTACCAGAGCCGACAGGTCACGACTGAAGTGCCCTTGAGCAAAGCACCTAACCTCTAAATACCCCCCCCCGAGCACCATGGCTAAGGCTGCCCACCGCTCCCCCTAGTGTTCACTAGTGTGTATCTGTGTGTTTCCCTGCACTGGGTTAAAATGCGGAGGACGAATTTCCCTGCACAGTGATGAGTTTTCTAAATCTAAATCCCCATTTAAAACCAAATATATACCAGGATTCATGGTGATGAATATGCCGCAGGACCAGACCAGACGGATGTCTCGGCCTTCAAAGATGAAGTTGGTGACTCCCGCCGACAGAGCTGAGAGGATGGACAGGATCTGCTGTGCCACCACCGACAGCACCTCTATGTTAATGCGATTAAATTCATCGAAACATCCCCACGCACCTGTCTGAAAACACAATCGTATTATGGATCATTCGTAGAACTAGTCATGCTACAGATTATACTGACTGCTTACCGTTAAGCCTTGGTATTATATAGTATCGCTGTATGAGTGTACATCATGTACCTGTGCCAGACCAGAGTACATGCGTCCCATTGATTTGAAATCCAGACCGTCGGAACAGTTCACCACGATGACGTACATGCCCAGAGCCTTGCCCAGGTCTTTTACCGTCTCTGTTTTGCCAGTGCCTGCGGGGCCTTTCGGTGAGCCACCCCGGTGCAGATGTAATGCTGTGGTCAGAGTCATGTAGCACCTGTAAGAGGCAGAGGTCAATGCTTTGCTTCACTGTAAATGGCAGACCAAAGTTGGCAAGCGAATATTTGACCAGGCATTTATTTAATGATTTATTGGGTAGCACCGTCGCTTCACGGCAAGGTGGTCCCGAGTTCGATCCCCGGGTGGGCCGGTCCGGGTCTGCGAGGGTTTCCTCAAGCAGTCAGGTTAACTGGAGACACTGAACTGTTCTGTATATACATAGTCACTAGGATGCACAAATCTGTCCAGTGTAGTTCCAGTCCCGAGACCAAATAAATAAGTTAAAGCAGTGGTGAAGGCAGTGGTGTAGGCAGTGGCTCCCTAAAGAGGGCATGGAGCAAATGCAGGGGGGCTCGGCAAGGCAAATGAACTAGTGATGTGATTTACGGCTTTTTCAGGGGCTGATTAATAATATACGGAGCAGAATTGGCCACTATGCAAAACCTTTGTGCCACAGATGAACTGTAGCTCTGCATAGCGTTTTAAAAAAAATCCTCTGTTGTACTTGTGGTCGCTTCTAATTTAAAACATTTGCACCGCGAAGAATCAGATTTTACATAATTAAACAATTTTATTTCTAAATTATGAATTACAGTGGGGCCTGGAGGTAAAAAATGTGTACATGTCTATGGGGTTGTGTGAAAGGGGGGCAGGAAAATATTGTCATCTACAAAAAGGGGGCAGCAGAAAAAGTTTGGGGTGACGATACACTGTGGCGATTCTTTCTTTCTTTCTTTCTTTCTTTCTCTTTTTCTCTTTTTCTCTTTTTCTCTTTCTCTCTTTCTCTCTTTCTTTCTTTCTTTCTTTATTTATAAGGAAGCCAGAACTCCCATAGGAGATCCACACAGGCAATGGGAGAAGATGCAAATGCCACACATAAAGGACCCGGACCGATCCATCTGGTCCACCCACTTGTGAGGCAACAGTGCTACCCATAACGTCCACGTACCTCCCGACAAATGACCGTGCACTTTCAAAAAGCGGGAGGAGAGAGGGTCGAGACAAAAAAAAGTTCTGAAAGAATCATTTTAACTGTGTTAGAGAACTTTTAGAGGAAATAAACTTCGACGCAGAGGACAGAATCACAGACACGGTGATTGTGACAAACACATACACACACACACACACACACACACACAGGAGAAAAGAGCGGTATGTCTGTTCTGCATGTCCTTGAGTGGGTTTAGCATGTCGTGTGCTCATCAGCATAAGCCTGGATTAGATGTTTCCTTTCATTTCATGGAAGATCGTTTTGCAGCTGCGCTTTTCAGTGCTATTACTGTTTCTAAAAGATGCAATAGAAAATCAGCTATTGACTCTTGACTCTCTTCTGCCATGTGAAATCCATGAATAATTGATATTGGGGTGAATCTTCACGCCCGTATTGTAATGCATGTGTATCAAATCCTGTCATCCCGGGCCAAGATGTGTGCATCTCTTTTATCTCACCTTTTCAAGGCTTATCAGACATCAAATCAAATTTCCAAAATGGCAAAAATGATTTGCAATATTACCAAAAAATTGGTACATAATTGTCTCCGTCGCTCTCTTGCCGTGTCTCAGGTGAGTATGTTCATTATCAGTCTGATGCAGATTCGTTCTGCTTCGGTTGCCTTCATTCAGTTAAAAATATCAGAACATCAGCCAGTCTCTGTTAGTTGCTGGTGACCTTGGAGATGAGCTCAGTAATGTTCCTGAGGTCTACACACTGATTCCTGAGCTTTGTACCAATTATAACTCGACCTTTCATCTTCTTTCTTGAGTGCAACCTGGACCATAATGTAGGTAATAAATTCGACCGCTTGAGTGGGTGCGACTCAGCGACACGGTCCCAGAGGACGTGGGTTTGAGTCTCGCTCTGGTCTCACTCTTTCATTTTCTTTCTGTGTGCGGTTGGATTTCCTTTGGGCACTTTTGTTTTTCTGCCAGCTCCACAAGCTCACAGAGGATAGACTGCTCCTGTTTGGTCTAGGTGTGAGGGGATGAATAAATAAGGATTAATGGGATGAATTAGGGCCCTTGTCCAGGGTGCTCGGTGTCGGACACAAAACATCCATGAAAAGTGTCAAGCAATATTTATTTTAAGGTTAGATAGTCTAAATACAAAGTGAAGATAGGAAAAATAGATAAATAGGATAGATGGATAGATAGACGTACAGACAGACAGAAGACAGGCAGATAGACAGAGATAAACAGAGAGAGAGAGAGACATAGAAAGCCAGATAGAAAGACAGACAGACAGATAAATAGACAAACAGATAGACAGACAGACCTAGACAGATAGAAAGACAGACAGACAGACAAACAGAAAGACAGACAGACAGATAGACGGACAAACAGAAAGACAGATAGACGGACAAACAGACAGACACAAAAAGACAAACCGATAGATGGATGAATAGACAGACAGACAGTTAGATAGACAAGAGACACACAGACAGTTAAACAAACAGCTAGATAGTGAGACAGATAGACAAAGAGACAGACACACATATAGAAAGCGAGACAGATAGACAGAAAGACAGACAGATAGATAAGTAAAAGACATAGATAGTATAGATTAATAAAATGGTTAAATATAATGAATAGATGGATAGACAGGAAGGATCGAAATGCTTAAGAATACTCCAGATGAACTCGGCTCACGGCCATGCTAGCAGTGCAGTAACGCAGCTTAACACAGCAGCAGGCCGGCCCTTCAGCTCCAGGCAATCCAATAAAGCGTTGGATCCCAAGCCAGCCATGGTTACCTTTTATAGGTGAGGATGGCCATGTTGCCATGGTTACAGTACCTGTCGGTGAGAGGTGTGATGACTAAGCGGCCCGAGTTGCCCAGGTACTCATAACCGTATTGGAAGTGAGTGTTGGTCTGTCTGATAACGCAGTCGTCCACCTCCTGCAGACACACACAACACTGACCGCTGAGGGAACGCTTGCTCGGTCATTTCATTATAATTCAGGATGTTACTGAAGATCTGAGCACTGAATACCGATGACGCTCTCCAGGTGTTGTGACGGCTTAATCAGATCAAGGATTTACCTCACTGGTAAAGCGAGGACATTATATACACTTACAGTTCTGTCAGTGAGATCAGTGGGAGTACAAAGCACTGAGTTTCAAAGAGAGGTGGTAATGTTAATATTATTATCGAAGTAATAATAATAATTAGTAGCCTTAATTATTACTTTTTAATTTTTTTTATCTCTAACCTCCTTCGCATGCGTCTCCTGTGAGAGGGAACCAAAGCTCAGCCTAATAGAGGTAGAGCTTTAGCATTTCCCAAATCTCCCAGATTTGCGCCACACCAGGTGATCTAACACATGTTGACCCCTTTTACTGACCTTATCCCAGTACAGGCGTAGTTGGCAGAGCCAGTCGAAAGAGTTCACGTCGCAGCAACCTGCTTTGGCCAGTTTGTCGAGGACGTCGCGGGCATGCACCTCGACGGTAACCAAGGCTACGATCTTGAGACGCATGATCTTGGACAGGTTTCCTCTTATGGCATCAGAGTAGCGATGTAGCATAGACACCTGTCGTGATCACATGACCAAGCGTTACATTGGTTTTCTGGAGACTTTGTTTTTTCAGATTCCAATATTAGATATTGTAGCTGGTGAACATTGTTGTTTTTGAACTTTGTGTTTTATGCACGACACGACTTTTAGGATTTCAGTGACCTCATGTTGAAAAGCTACAGACAGTAAGGGCATCAATCACTGTGTTTGTGCCATAGGAAATCAATCAGTGTGTTTGTGGCAAGTCCCTGATGGGAGCCCCTCATGTCACCTGTTTTTTCTTCATGGATTTGAGGGCAGATTTGTCTGCTCTCTCCTTGCCTGCAATCAGGGATTTAGTGACATCTGTGGTCCACTGGATCTGACTGGCTGTTATCAGCATCTGCAAGGAAACGGTATCAGAACCCACCACACTGTTTACTTGCTCTGAAACTTCATTTCAATACCTTGACTCATCAGCAATTATATTTTTTTTCTGACATATTTCCATCCTAACTTGATTTAAATAAGAAGTTTACCACATTTTAATTCTGATTTCCCCCCCTTTACCTTCCAAGCTAACCGCTGTGTCAGCAGACATGTAATCTTTGTCCACTTCTTATCCCCTGCAAGTGTTTAGTTCCCAAACACAGTTAGTAAAGCCATGCACCATGTGACCCTAAACCCCCACATGCGATGGCATATAGATGCACCAGAGAGAGAGACCGTCCGGCCTTCCCTCCTTCAAACAAGTATTTCTACAACTTTACAGTATCTTTCAAACCAACCAAGACCAGTTAGATTTTTCCAAGCTCTGTGGGCTGGATTTATCAAGCCATTTGTGCCTGTTTCCCGGGCCGGTGGGAGACTAGTCAGAAGAGCTGTGGGCTTTCAACCAGAGATTGCTGGTTTAAATCCAGACTCTGCTATGACACCATTGTTGGGTCCTTGCCCAAGACCCTTAACCATGTCTGGTTTAGGAGTGGCGTTCAATGGCTGCCCTGCTCTCTGACCGCAGAGATTCTATTCTATACTTCTGCTTCATGGATGTAATAGTCATCAACAAGCCTTTGACACAGCTGTGATTGGATCTTTGACTGTATCCTGGTCCTGACTTATTTTCAGTAACTGAAAGGCCACTCCAAAAACAACTGGTTGGACAACAATTGTCCTCTTTTTAATCATTGTTCGATATCCTATTCATTCATTTATTTGGTCACATACAGTATTTTACACTCTGGGTCCATTCATGACAGGACTGGTAGTTACCATTTACTCAAGATTCATCAGTTCAAGTCATGTCAAACAGTTGTGGATGTTGCATCTCTAAGTAACCTCACACATTTTTGGACTGTGTGGAGTTCTCCCCGTCTCTGTGAGTTTCCTTCATGGGCTCTGGTTCCTCACACAGAAAGGACCAGGGTAGCTCCATTTAGGAATCGAACCCAGGACTGTCCCGCTGTGAGGCGAGCCACAGGGCAACCCCCTTTAAAGATTCAACCTGTCTGTCAAGTTGCGATGTCCACTTTCTTCCTGACTCTAAGTATAGTGCTGCTTGTTATTTTGCCCTGGTATTCTGTCCAAAAAATACTTGCAATTATTTTACCCAAAGGTTTTTTGATTTGTTTTATCTATTGACAAAACTGTCAGGCAAAACATAAGCCTTCAGAAGTACATTCCTGATAGATGTACAATAGAATGTTTTGAACACTCACTCCTACATCCGTAGGAACACTTTTGACCCTGCAAATGTTTTGGGGGTGTGTGTGGTGTGTTGTAAAGAGGTCAGACAAAAAAAAAATACATAAACACATAAATATTTCTAATACTGACTTTCTTCCCTGGAAGATTCCCCATTTGCCATTAGTTATGTATTAAATAAGAGTACTCTCACCTGTCCTGGCCAGTCTTTGACCCACTTGTCTCTTTTGGTGCTCATTTTTTTGAGAGCTATGCGGCAGTTCTTCAGATTGTCCTTCAGAGTCCAGCGCATGGTCCTCTCCACATCACACAACCAGGCCTACAAACAACCAAACGGGACGTCCAGTAATCTCCATAAAGCGGATCGAGTGAATTGTACATGCTAGAGTTTTAAATGTACCTCTACAGGGCCTTCAAGAAGTGCAGGATGAGTAAACTCCACAAACTCGCCATCGGCGGAGAACATGCCACTGGCCTCAGACTTCGAACCGATGAACCCCACCTACACTCCCAGATACACTTGATTAGTTACTTCATAAATTACAGCTACTACTTAGCACTGATTGAACCCGGTAAGATGAAAATAAGTGAGATGTTGGATGCCAGTGAAAAGAGCACCGTCATGTGACCACGATTTGTATAAATGTACCTTGTTGAGTCGGAGGCTCTTGATGTTGTCGAAGCATTTTTTCAGGTGAGGCTGAACGGCATCTGAGTTGCGTGACTGTCCCAGTATTTCCAGGAGGTCATCATTGGATAAGAAATAGAATCGAGGGAAGATTTGTCGTTTGGTTTCTAAGTACATGTCTAACGATTTCTGAATCTCCTCCAGCTTAGTGTTCATCTCCGACAGCTTCTCAGACAGACCTGGAACAACATGAGGCGAAACTTGTTTGATAAATACGTCAAAATGAATTTGTAGATGGACCAGCGATCATCTATTCTCAAACAAGTCATAATACATAAATATATACATACATAAATATATACATACATACTGTCCAAGTCCGATTAAAAACTCTTTGCAGGAGAGACAAAAAAAACCCCAATGCTAACAGATGCTAACAGTTTAAACAAACAACAAATACTGTAGCACACTTATAATTCAATACGGTACATTTACCACTCCACATCCCTCCTCTAATGAGAAACTAAGATTTCTAGTCTGAAAAAGTCTAGACTACCGAATTCACTCCAAAAATCATAACTAATTCGTTTTTATAGCAGTTAGCAGATATGCTAAATATGCATGCAAACTAAGAGTAAACATGCATTAATAAGCTCTCACAAACGTGATAAATAGTACCATTATTTATAATAACATTTTATAAAGCAAAGTGCTAATAAAAAGAAGCAGTAGTTTCATTCTTGTACAAGTTTCACACATTTCAACTCAAAAAGAACTTGACATGACAAAATATAATAGAAGAAATAGAATTAGAGAATAAAGTAATCATGACAATAATACAAAGTGCTTTTAGTAAACACCTAACAGGAACGGAAGGGGGAGGAGATACGGGTTTGATGGACAGTTGTAGCAGCCAATTGACAGACTTCTTACAGACATTGCATGATTTATTATCTTTTCATTTGATCTGATTTTCTCTTTTTTACATGTGTGTACTGTGGGATTAATTCTCCATTGGTAAAAGTGAATAACACTAAAGATGGAGATACATGAGAGAGTGACGATTTACATATACGCCCTGTGTGATGGTCCATCCTCAATGCTTTACCATACGGCTTCTATTTTGCATAGTAAAGTTTTAAGTGACATTTATCCATGTAACTATGTATTGTCAGTCTCGACAAAGGTTTGCCAAAGTAATTCCTTACGCATGTAGTTAATCAGATATTGCTGAGTGAAGTTTCATAATGCAGTGCTGTCAGAGGGATCAAAGGTCACGGGCGTTCATCTTAAGCCTTTATGCACCGAAATGTATTCCTTTCCTCAAATCATTTAATTTCATTATGCCCTGTAGAGGAAGAAACTTGTCCAACTTCTCTTTGAGGAACATCGTTTTAAAACATTTCGATCATTTCCCGAACACATTTGTTGACAAACTGGAGACTCTCTGGACAAAATGTGCTCCTCGAAGACCGTGATCATGGTTTGGTTCAAAAGTATCATCCAGGACGGTCAGCTGTTGACATAATCTGCTTGGAAACACATTGTTTAGATTTTTCATCTCATTAATAGCCCTTTTTTGGAACGTGTTGAATGGAGGCGAATGAATAAAAGACAAGTTGAAATATATCAGGTTCAAACTGTCTGCAATCACATAAACCACTTTTTTACATTTTCTATACTTCCCCCCTATTTATTAATTGGGGTTTTATGATTATATTGAAATATATACGCAGACACTGGCCGACGGTATTGTTCAGTCCTGCTCAGTTAAGTCTCCTGCAACCAGGTTCATCCTTTAACATTTCAAAGGCTTTCCTTTAATTACACATCTGTAGCAAGATAGCTAGAAACACACGTATTAATAGAATAACTCATTATTTCAGTGTCTTTTATTTCAGCTGGCTGCGATGTTTCTCAAATCCTACGAGCCCCTTTCTAACCCCTGACAGCTGTCGTGCATTTGCATTTTCCACTTTGACACCTGGCTTGGCTAAACCTCTAATTCCTACCTGGGTGGTGTGTTCCTCTCAGAGCATTCTTGTCTTTGTTTAGCCTGTCCATGATGGTCTTCCAGCTGGAGTTGATATTATCGAACTCGGCGGACTCGCGAGGCAGCTGCTTACGGATGTCCTCGCCCAGAAAGATGTTCTGTAGGAGAATTAAAGAGGGGAAGACATCACATGTGTCTACACAGGGACACACACAGGATATCTCTTTTGACAGCCACTATGCACTCTTGATCAGAATGAGGAGAACAGATGGCGCTGAATGCCTATACGGCAAAATGTGTTTGTGCGACCACCTGAGGGTGTGCGCTTGTGTATGTGAATCATGCCGGAGGTACTGATGGTCATGGGTAATGCCACAGTCCAGATCCGCTGCTCTGTGTCGGCAAATATGGGCCTTATTAAAGGAAATGAGGGAAAGAGGTTCTACTGAAGTCTGTACAAGTGAGCTCATGGGTAATCAGTGGAGCTCTACAGATGAGCAGATGTGTTTGTGAATGCTTGGTTAAGCATTCAATCACGTTTCCAACAAACAATATGATGAGCAGTGTGAGAAAGTAGTGCGTCAGGTAAAGAAACGCTCACATTACAGGTGGAGAATGGATGAGCTCATGCTGAAAAGGATCGAGGGTGTAACGTTACATCCCGAAAGTATTCACAGCGCTTCTCTTTTTCTACATTTTATGATGTTACATTCATCTCCCCCTCAAAATCCTACACGAAATACATAATGATGAATAAGTATTAAAAATAAATAAATAACATGTACATAAATATTCACAGAATTTTGAGGATGAAAAATAAATGCTGTGAATACTTTCCCGATGCACTGTGTCTACCCTCCATCCTTATTCTTCCTTAAAGGTTTCTCACTAAAGGTGCTAACGCTGAATGCAACTCGGGTAGCTTAAACCTACTTTTCACTTTTTTGCTAGTTCCAGCAAAAATAAATGTCATTACTTCATCTTTGTACTTGTGTGCATAGTCTCCTCACACTGCCGAATACATATGGCAATAATTTATGTACAAGGGTTCTTTCAAAAACAAATGCCATCACTTTTCTACACAGTCCACTTCCTTAGCTTTCCTTAATTAAAAATGAAAATATCAGAAATATTAAGGGTGGTGGTATCTTGGTTTTTAAGGTGCAGGACAAGTAATTCTTAGATTGTCAGTTAAGGCTTGAGCAGAACCACTAAGTCCTTAACAGGTGCTTGAGTTTTATTCAATCAGTTCTAAAAGTCATGAAAGAAATAAGACAAAAATAAAGGGGCAGGAAAAACACCCTTTGGTGAGCAGATAAATTTCCCATCCCCTATCATAAATGTATTTTAAAACATCAGACATGCAACCAAAAATAATTTGTCCTTTATAATTTTGAATTACTGATCTGTACATTTAAGGTTCATTATATAAACAAAATTTACGATCCTCTTAATTGAACCGAAATTTTCGCCCAGTGACCATAAATGACCTTGGACTGACCTTGTACCCACGGGCATGACCTTAGACCTTCACCCTAACCCACCACAAGAATTAACCTCCCGAAAGAAATACTTTTAAAATT
>JAYDZG010000036.1:17099255-17110248 GCA_034509265.1 Microcambeva bendego
TCCATCTATATATATATATATATATATATATATATATATATATATATAGCTGTGGTTAGCTCTGCACACCGCTCTGGGCATGTGTGCTCACTGCCCCCTAGTGTTCACTAGTGTGTTTTTTACACACAATGGAATTTGTCCTTCGCATTTTAAAACAATCTGTGCAGTAAAAGAGAATCAACACCAATGTCAGACATTTCTAGCCATGTGACCTGCATTTTGTCTCTCCGATTAACCTGCGTGCATGTTTTTGGACTGTGGGAGGAAACCGGAGCACCCGGAGTAAACGCACACAGACACAAGGAGAACATGCAAAGTCAACAACTTAAGGACCTGGATCGCCCCACCTGGGGATCGAACCCAGGACCTTCTTGCTGTGAGGCGACAGTGCTACTCACTAAGCCACCGTGCCACCCTACTACAGAAGTAAATGTTTTCTGGATAAAGGACCCTCATTAAGAGAGTGTGGACAATATTTTAAGAAGTTTATTGGATAACATTCACACTTTTGTTTGTTGTTTCAAACCTTGACCTTTTTTGGCATATCAGAACCCCTTACTGTAGTGAAGGGGGCCATGGCATGTGTGTGTGTAGAGAGCCCTTCATATAAATAGAGACATCGGTAACACTAGTCCATGGGCACGAAGACAAATTAACGATATTCCCGCAGCTGCGATGGCGACAGGCTTAACAGATGTCTTATGGGAATGATGATAAAATGAGTATTAATTAACACTATGTTCAAAGTAAGGAAGGAATCATTTAAAACTCAGTAGATAAATGACAGGCAACAGTGATGCCATCACAGATGTGTAAATGATCTTTACAGAGGGCATCGCCACACCACATACCACGACAGACTCTGGCTTTTGGACTTGCTGATGACATTCTGGATGCTTGTCATATTTTGTCCTGATCACACATCACCCATTTCTTCCAAGAAAGATCTGAAATTCTGATTCGTCTGACCCCCATACACGCTTCCACTGGGTGACGGTCCATTCTAGATGCCTCAGAGCCCAGAAGTCTACGCCGCTTTGGACGTGATTAACAGATGGCTTCTATTTTGCACAGTTAGTTTTAAGGGACATTTGTGAGTGGATCTATACTGCAGTCTGACCCCATATTGAATCCTAACAGGTTGTTGTTGGTTTATTAGGATTTTAATGTTTTACACTTTTCATGACAGGAAACAGTCATCCATTACAAACTATCATGGACAATATTGTATATTCAATTCAGCTCACTTGCATTGTCTTTGGAGTGTGGGAGGAAACTAGAGCACCCGTAGGAAACCCACACAGACCCAGAGGACCTGAACCACCCCAGGACCTTCTTTAACAAGGAAGTTTTTAGCCTAGTGGTTAGGATACTAAAAAATAAATCAAAAGGTCATTGGTTTGAGGTTGCCACGGCTGGGCCGTACACAAGCACTATACGTCGGTTGGGATAAAAATGTCTGCTAAATGGAAATAGGAATAAAAATAAGTTTTCCGCATCCGTATAGAACGGAAATGCACTTGAACTGTGAGCGGCTCTCCTAGGTGTTAAAATCTCTGCCTGACCCGGTAATCAAAGGTTTCTGATTCAGGAACCACGGCTGCCAAGGTGCCACTGATGGGCCCCTAAGGAAGAACCCCTAAGGAAGGCCCAAATTCATCAATTGTTTAGACGGTATCCATCACAATTGCAAGTAGTTTTGGATGAAAGTGTCTGCTAAACTCTGCAAATGGAAATGAAGCGATGATAAAAAAAATCATTTTATCTTCATCCAGCTGTCAGTCTGAAATGAAGAACTGACACGGTGCCAGCGCTGGGCAGAGATGCCTAATGATTATTGGATCGGATTTCACGTCTTCTATTTGAACCTGATCCAGCGGAGTGTTCCACGCTGTGAATGGGGAGCGAAGCCGATTTACATTACACAAGACTCACATGTACACTGTGGACGATTTGTCTTAAAGCGTGTCATCATTACGCTTGTCATGTTTTATATAACTTAACAACAGCAGCTGGCAGAGTGTTGGCTCAGTAGACGTGAGTGTCAAAAGCAGATCAGTGTCAGGTAGGTTTTTTTTGTTTGTTTGCTTGGAAACTAGCCCAGACTCTAGTGGCATATGTGATGGCTGCCGAAAAATATAAATGGTTATTATTTCTTTATTTCGAGCTTTCTTTATAACGACCAGGGAAAAAAAGCTCATGGGTCATTATCTGAACACACTGATGGTAATGAGCATTTCGATATTAGCTGTCTCTTGCCACTTAAAAGATTGCATTACTTCAAGGATCGGCTCGAGTCAAAAAGGGCATCCGGCATGAAAACCAAGTCAAAAGCACGATCCACTGTGGCGCCCCCTATGGAACAACCGAAAGGATTCACATCGTGTTTGTTTGCTCAGACTGTATACTGTGTTTCCACACTTTTATATTTTCAATGAGGGTTAAGGGCCTTGCTCCGTGGTGAGGCTTGAACCGGCGTCCTTCGGGTTGTTTACGAGTCCTGTTCCCTAAACACTGGGCTACGACCCCATCAGGTTTTAGCAGGATTTAAACATCATGTTTTTACACACTTTGGTTCCATTCCTGACAGGACAGGGGGTAACTGGTGACACAAGATACATCGATTCAGTGTCAATCATGGACAATTTTGTCTCTTAAGTTAACCAGGCTGGCATGTCTGTGGACTGTGGAGCTCATGACAGAAACTCAAGCAGACACCAGGAGAAATTCCACACAGAAGTGACGTAGACCTCTCCACATGGGAATCAAACACAGGACCTTCTGTTGGCTTTATAAGAGTTAAAGATGTATAGGGGCATTTTCTGACCCTGCGCTGGTTCCTTCTTTAGGACTAGGACCAGAGCTATGAAAAATAATGTTAGTCTACACATTTGACACTGCACTCAATCGTGACCAGAGTCAATCATCCTCCATCATGCAGTAAAGCAAGAAATGATATAAGCTAATCTACAGAAAAGTCTAGATGAGCTTTTGAAGGGGGCACCTTGACAGAAGTGAGCAGCGAGCGCTGGCTTGAATGAACGTTTGGGGTTTTTTTTCTAACTGTTGCTTGCTCCAGAATACTAATTTCACTCGCCACAAAGCAGCTTCCTGGCCTCATTAACCTGCTGGAGTCAGCCATTGTTTTCGAAAACAATCCAAACAATCGCGGCGGCCTCAGTAAGTTGCAGCTGCCACCCGTGTGTGGCGGGAAGAAAAAGACTTGAGGGAAATAATGCAGGTGAAAGTCAATTGTGCGTGTGCACTGGGATTCTACAAATCATGCTCGTTTTTGAAAGCCAAATTCTAACCGCGATAAGAAAGAATAGGAAAGAAAAAAACCCAACCCAAAAGAGTACTACATAACAAAAGTGGAGAGAATGCAGGGAATACAAAACAGCAATGAAAATAAGAGACTTCACATAGCGGCCTATAATTATGCACAAACGAGCAAAGAAACAGGAAGGCTTCAAGGAGGCTAAGGTGAGAGGTGAAGGAGAAATGTAAAAAACTGAATAATAGAACTAGGGGGGGGGGGAGGTTCGATGATAACTTTGTACTTCTTTGCTGGAATCTTTGAAACAGCATGACTTACAAGTCCTGAGGAGAAGTGGCAGCAAAGGTGTGTTAAAGGAAGAAAAGAGAAGCTTTTCAATCTCATTTTTAATAGAAGTGGAGAATAAATAGGAGATAAACAACGAGGATGGGGGGGAGTGCAAGGGTGCACTCAGAATGTGAGATGAAGGAAAATGACACAATACTAAAGTAAAAAATGGAGAGGAAACTAGAACATGTATGAATATAAAAAGGGAGGTGGGAGAAAGTGAGGGACGGGATGTGAGGGGAGAAAATCCAGGATTACTCCGGACTTAATTGGCTCTAGAGGACGCGCCTGGTGGGCAATGAACGGTTCTGGTACACATTACCTCAAACTACTTGAGGCGTGACTTGGCGCCGTGGAGGTCTGGACAGAAATGGGCCGCTCGGTGGGGGAGACCGCATTCAGCGCTGACCACTGACCTGCTCGACATTGTTCTCTCAGCACTGTACATAGACTGTGTGACCTACACATCCTATAACCATCGAGGACATGCCCTCTACGAGTCACCGAAGGTACACTGTGTTGCCAAAGATATTTGGACATCTTAGAATGAGCTAAGAATGACCTCTATGTGATAGGATTCTCAAGAATGGCTGGACACTAAGGATCAGGAAAGCATTAATTCCAGACATTTAGCTTGAATTCAAACATTGCTTTAAGCGTAGGGCCAATCCATTTTGGAACATAAGGCCTTTCCCTAAACTGTTGCTGCAGAGTTGGAAGCTTAAAATGTCCTTTATATAACTGTTGGCTGAGGTTGGATCACCACAAGTTCAATATAATTGGGTTCTATTTTTTTTTTTTTGTCTATAGCTGCTGTGTACGTCAAGGGTGCCCAATACGCTTTTAATGATCCCATATTTAATTTAAAAAGCTGTTGCCAAATTGGGCTTAATTTAAAACTGTTGTACCTACCTCATAGATTTAAGGGCATTCATTGTGTAGATGAATAAAAGATAATTACAACTACAATATCTTATTGTCTATAATTTAATTTTCATAAAAAAAATAACCCTCTGGTGAACCCAGTATCATATTGCATCATGGGTAGCGTGTATCGTTACAGCCCTACTTTTATTTAAAGCAAGTGTGACAGTATATTGTCTTAAACTCAACAAAGTGAAGTTTGCGTTACCGGTGTTGTTGAAATCTTGAACGGTGGTCTGAATCTTCTTTTTAAAGTCCTCAGCAGAGGAGACGAGATCTCTCTTGAACTTGTCCTTTTGATTCTTTAGCATGACGTCACTGTCAATTAACACCTGCTGGAACCACACCCACTCAGCATTCAAAGCTTCCAGCTTCACCTGAATCTGCAGCCAGACAGAACTCCCTTTAACACCTAAACACCTTACTGTCGATGTCACGTAATCCAGGGTTCAGAACAAAAGCAACTTGGACATCAATGCTAGAGGAAGGGTTTTTCTAGACACTGAATGTGTTCGAAAACCTACATAAGCCGCATTTGATGTCCTACGTGTGGCCGCCAAGCATGAACAGGCTGTTTGAAATCCTAGCTACCTTAAAAGGCTCACTACGAAGAGACCTTAAATGTAAGTGATAGTTTGACTGAATAATGATGGAGCATCTGATGCTTACTTATACGACACCTGTCAATTCCAGCACTCTGCAGGGTAACGAATGGAGTTCAAATGTAAATATTAGCGGATTTCAATTTGTATAAAGGTATACAAGCGTTCTTTTATTCAAGTTCAGGCTTGACCTGGAGGGAGATGTTAGTTGGCATGCCGGCGCATTGTGCTGCGTCATCTCAATGGTTTGAACGGCACAGAGCTAAATGTGCTGTCTAAGTAGTGTGTTTGGATGACCTACCTCATAAGCAGATTTATTAGAATACTCTCTACTTGGATAGTCTCCTATTAGTAAGAAAGCAAAGCAGCTCACTAGGTTTTCGAACACATGCTGAATTGCCCACTAGGTATGTCTGCCCTAGGATGGACTGGCAACCCTGTTTAGGGTGTTTCTGTCTGCCTTGTGCCCATTTAAAAGCTGGTGTAGACCAAGAGAGTGAACATCTGTCTTGGGAGAGCACATAAGATGATGTAAAATGCCGTCAATGAAGAGATTTAGTGTATTTGTGGTAAAGTTCTATAACGACGTACAACTTAGTTATTCATCTTGTTCAGTCGTCTTGTAGATTGTAAGTTAAGAAGTTAATTACATTAGTCCAATTATGCTAATGAAACAGTTTCACAGAACTTCACAGCTTCTGATTTGTGTGACTGTAGATGTGTTCATTTTAATCCCTGATCATTAATAATACTCACGTCAGGATCCACAGTGACTTCGTATTTTTCCAGTATGGCAAACTGTTCGTGGATGGGAGGAATCTGGCTTTCGATCTTAGTTAGCTCTCCTTGGAGAGACTCCAACAGTTTCAAACGCTCCCCGAGCTCAACCAGAGTCTGAGGAGGCTGTGATATCCTGGCCAGAAAAACACCACACACAATCATCAGAGATCTAAGACTATTAGACACTAGATCAACTTGCTTTATGTCTGTGTTTACTAAATAAAGAAAACTATTCCACTCTGAGTAATTCTGACCTGAATTTGAGCTCTGAGGACATGTGGGAGATGTCAGAAAAACTAAGCCCAGCACCTCAGGAGCCAAGAGCGATTGATAACCCAACTAGGCTTATCTAACCCACTGCGTTTTAAAGAATTTTCTTGCTGCCGATCTTTACAAGGCCTCACTTTCAGCTCATAACCAGATGACCTCACATTCCCCTTCGTAAATTTACAGAGGTATTTATTTCTCCCTCAAAAATACGGTCATGTTTTACATTCCACGACAGGAAAGGTATTTACTCATCACACAAGGTTCATCAAACTCTGTCATGGACAATTTATTTCCTTCCCCTTGCTTGCATGTATTTGGACTGTGGGAGGAAACCCAAGAATATGGGAAGAACATGCAAACTCCACATAGAAAGGTCCCAGACCACTTCACATGGGTGTTCAACCTAAGAGGTTTGAGGAGAAAGTGCTTCCCATCAAGCGACTGTGCCACCCTAATGAATTCTATAATACATTAAGACTCTAGGTTCATGTTACTTTCAGGGTTCAAAATAATTGTACTGTAATTCTTGACAAAATGAACTCACACACACTCGTGTACACACACGTACACACACTCACACCCCCTACCTTTGTGCATTGTCGTGTATAAAGCAGTGCAGCTCATTGAGTTTGGAGCTGGCCATATGGCTGAGGAGCTGGGTGAACTTGCCCTGCCACTCATTACAGTGCTGCACCAGGGAAAACTTCAACGGAGAGCAATCTAGCAGCACAAACTGCACACTCAGCATTGTCTCCTCCTTCTGCACATTATTGGCCACCTCTGTATACCTGCAGAGAGAGAGAGAGAGAGAGAGAGAGAGAGAACCAGTCATAAAATGACACATTCAGAAGTGTGAAGAAATGTAAAGAAAAATGACTTGTGTTTGATACACAGCGATTCACATTAATGTGCAGCTTTCATAACATTGATCATTTTAAAGGGCAACCAAGCCAATCTGTGAAGATAAACATGTTCCTGATTCCAGAAGGTAATTAATGCCTGAACATGCTCATCAAGTCTGTACCGCGCACACACAAACATGGGAACACCTCATTGATGTGTTAATCCGCACATGCAGATCCAGACCGACACACACCCCCACACACACACAGACCAGAATGACATGGTGATGATCTGCATGGGGCCTCCCAGCCAAAAATCTGCAGTGAAGTGTGGCGGCTGACTTTTGACCTTGTGCACAACGCACATCGTTAGGGCAAAAGTGCACTCCGGAATCCAAACTTACCATAACAAATAAGTATCAACCCTACTCTACACCAAACACAGTAGTAACACATAACTTGTTTAATTTGCTTTTAGATTTTCAGCATTTAGCAGACGCTTATATCCAAAGCGACTTACAGTACCATGACAGTATACAGTCTAAGCAAATGAAAGTTAAGGACCTTCTTCAAGGGCCAACCAGTGGCAACTTGTCAATAGTGGAGTTTCAATCAGAATTCACTGAAATCATGACACTGATGACCGTGCTACCCACCGAGTAGCTTCGAGATGACTATTGGTGAAACTTTACACCAACCTGAGATGTGATTTAAGGTTCCCATGTCTTGGCACCTGGCGACAAATGCACACACCATGCCCAGAAACTCCTGAAGAGCACTGACCTCAAATGATTTAGTGTCTCATCTAGTGTCTGTGACTCTGCTCTTCCAGGTTTGCAAAATTTCCACCACAATTATATTCTACTACAGACTGAACTGAATGGCTAGTTTTCTCTAAACGTCAAATAAATGATATGGACTATATTATAGGCCCCTAAAATACTGTTGTTCCTGTTGAATCTGGTCAGTCACGGTTCCTCTCAGAGTAAGATGAAGGAAAAAAAAAAATTCAGCCGGCAGCTGCATGGCTTCGTCTCAATCTGCACTCAAAATCCTATAGAGCGTGTTCAGAATAATGCTTTGTGTTGGCAAAATTCAACCCAACAATGATGCAGAATGTATATAACGGTAAACGCATTGGGTGTGGTGTGTGTGTTGACTGGTTGGGAAGCTTGCTCATTCACATTCGTACCAGCCTGTTGAGGTTTCCTTTATGTCCAAGAAAGGTCGTTTCCGGGGGCGGAGGCAACTTACTATACTGTGCACCAGTTTTAAATTCAGCTCTCTTTTCTATCCACGTTCTCAGTTTCTATCTTAACCAAGATAGAGCAATGGTGTGACTGGTGGTCAAGCACGCTGACTGGAGACCTCAGATGACGCCTTGGTGGTGAGGCACAACTGAATTTTGGATTTAGTTCATAATCATCATGCGTTAGTATTTTAGAATCTCTGACGTGGCAGAGCTGTGATTTAGACAGAGTACAGGATCATAGCATTGGTGGTGTTGCGGAATATCCTGATGAGATACATGGGCATGAGCTTTGACCCATTACTGCTCTTCCCACAGTCAGAGACAGCTTATGGTATAGAGAAGCTTTAAGGGGAGGCTACACGCCTACCAAAACCTGTTTCGTGGTTAACTTCAAAATGGTATGATGCTAAGAATACTGCATCAAAAAGGAAGGTGAATGTTTTTAACAAAGTCAAAAAGGGCCAGTTCTGGACTAGGTACTGGAGTAGTAATCCAAAGGTCAGTGGTTCAAGCTCCATCATTGCCAGGTTGCCACTGTTGGGTCCTTAAACAAGGCCCTTAAACCTCAATTGCTCAGACTGTGAATTGTCCCATAACTTTTTAAAATTTAAATGTAAATTAAACTTTACTTAGTAAGTGAAATATTATTCAGGTGAATTGTATTTGGTCTAAAAAATTTTTTTGAAATTAGAATGCTCTTATCAATGTATAGTGAAATTCTTCGTCTGCATCTTAAGCTAATCCGTGCAGTGAAACACACATATACCCACTAGTGAACACTAGGGGGCAGTGAGCGCACGTGCCCGGAGTGGTAGGCAGCCCTGGCATGGCACCCGGGGAGCAGTTAGAGGTTAGGTGCCTTGCTCAAGGGCACTTCAGTCGTGACCTGTCGGCTCTGGGAACCGAACCGGCCACCTTCTGATCACAAGCCAAGTTCTCTTGATGAAATCAGGAAATAAAGAAACGACACCTAGCTATGTCTGCATCGAAAGACGACACGGGATCGTTGAGGCTCTGGTAACGTCGTATGAAGGGGTCTTTTTTAATCTCCCAGATCTTGCGGTACTTGTCCCAGGTGTTGAGGTAGGCCTGAAGGTGAGCAGCATTAGCCGTCATACCTGCAGCTATAGCAGCCTGGATCTTACAGATCTCTTCATCTTGCTCTGTACAAGGGAGACATCATTTATTATGGTTAAACGGACAACACATCAAACTCAGAATTAAATGTAAATTGTCATACTTAGAAATTCAACATCAAAAGTCATTAATAAAGCAGCACCGAGACTTATAGCATATCAAGAAACTTTATCGGAACTATTTTTTCTCTGATTTAATGCTAGATATTTCCATACACTGCAGTCTGCTGTGTAAAGACTGGATTAAAGACAGGGGTGGAGGTTATGTAAGGATCCTGGAGGAGTGCTGGCACGCAGGCCGCCCCTACAAAAAATTCCAATTAACAGAAACATTAATTGTCACGAGATAAAGGTTTACGAACAATGTAAAGTAAAAGAAAAGAAAAGAAAAATGGTACTGACGTCCGTTCAATGAAGCAGGATTTGAGAATACACTTTCGGTTATGAACGGTTTAACATATATAACTATGTAAGTTCATAAGTATAAATAAATTATTCGGGACACAGAATGTACATATTACACTTATATATTTATAACATATGAACACATTTCTGGTCAAAGAATGCCCCAAACCAAACATGTGATGTCACAAAGTGCACAAACCTCATTTTCCTCAAGTTATTTTAAAATGTAAATAAATTATTATTGATGCTTTATTTGTATAAAGGTCTGGCATGCTAGAGAGTCGTCTCGTCTCTTCCCATTGGTTTGAATGGCGAATGACCCGCCTTATAAGGCAATGTCCTATTACACCACTTTTCTTATCACAGTGTTCCCTATGTAGGCATCGAGACCGCAAGGAAGCTCCGCAGCTTTTTGACCACATCATTCGGACCCCATTCAGATGGTGTTTTTTCTAGTGTTTTCTTTATATTTTGTAATGTTTATTATACAGTTTAAGATTTAAGGGAAATATACTTGTATTTATAACAAGAAAGACCATTTAAGACATTAGAAAGGTCAAGTAAGGGGGTGGTTTGGGAGGTCTGAAAAGGATTAGTTCGATTTTTATTATTTCTTAAGGAAAAAAAAAGGTTTATGTGAACATTTTGACTTAAGAACTACCCTGCGAAACTAATCAAATTCTTAAGTCAAGGTTCCACAGCAAACATGAATATGGGAGGTGTTTTTATACCTATGATGACATGGACGGGTTTCTTTTCGGAGCGTTTGCGTGTGAGGAGGTCAGGCAGTCGTTTGAAGCCCGAGATGGTGGTGCTGAGCTGAGAGCCGATACTGTTCACTATCTGTGCCAGCTTATGCAGCGTTGGGCAAAATTGCACCTGTAAAGGAGACACAAAATGTACATATCATCCGTCCTTCTTAATACACGTAACATTTAACACCAACCAGTGAGCAGCCCAGTGCTGTAGGACTTTATTCCCCTCAGGCACTGCCAGAACTTGCTGCCGTCATTTCTGTGTTAACTTAAAACTCTTAAAAATTCCTTGATTAAAACATTTGACCATAATAAAAAGCCCATGATAAGTAATAATTCCAGCCGTGTCAAGTCAATTTTATTTGTATAGCACTTTTTACAATAGATATTGTCACAAAGCAGCTTTACAGAGTTTAGGACCAC
>JAYDZG010000036.1:17138472-17152826 GCA_034509265.1 Microcambeva bendego
CACACTCCTATACGGTTATGCGAAGTGCCATCGGCTCTCTTACCCACGCTGCTTCTGCTGTGGACTTTTGAGAGGTGTTTAGAATGGTCTCTTATTGGCTGATGAATTATATATAACTTATGTATATGAAACATGCGTGTGAAATGGACTGCTTGTGTTTACACGCCAATAAATGCCACACCGTTTCCTCGCCTACTGTCGTTTATGATGGATTTATTAAAAGGACGGTGTGTGTGATGGATATTTGTTATATTACAGTATATTAACGTGACACACATGCATGGTACATGTGTATGCATGATTACGTCGAGCCTCCAGACGAGGTGTGTGTGTGTGTTGCAATCTGCTAAGTCCAGCACCCAGACTGCTGACATTGTCAAGGCTGACAAGGTTTTATACATAAACAAACAAACACACACACACACACAATATTTAGGTCCAAACATTTCTTTTTCGGGGCAAAATAATGACCACAGACTCATAATATTATAAAATGATATTGATTAAGGAGCTTTGTGAATAATGGTATTAACTGATCGTCTTCTAATTAAACACACCATCTTCACTCTCGTTCATTTTCTCGACACACCTGAGATCTTCTGAATTTGTTCCTTTGTGAGTCGGTGGACCGAAGAGCTCTGCTGCTTCACAACGAGAAGGTCCTGGGTTTGTCCCATGGGTGTCTGTGTACTTCCTGTGTAGAGTTAGCATGTTCTCTGTAAAGTATTGAAGTCTAATGAGTAAAAAAAAGCACATTGCAGACCCACGCGCAGTAGGGTCCGGGCACAACGTGACGTAAACACACTGATATTCCCATTTTCCAATACCTGCGTGTGTGTGTGTGGAGAGAATCTTGCTGACTCGGACTGACTCCACCAATCCAGTGAGCTTTACTGAAGCACATGTTATAAATAGTCTCAACCTGCACCCACCTGAACACGAGCATCACCTCACCTGAGCACCCAGTTTCTCTCCGTCACTCCCGAGCAGGTGAGTCGGGTTCTACCTTCGCACTGTATTATTACATTTTATAATGATATTATATTGCATTTTATAATATAAAATACGTCTGTATTGTGTTAAAATCACGTTATAATCTGTCATTAAACTGTGTATTAAGGATGTGCGATGATTAAGCATTAATTATTAATATATACATTTAGATTTGCTCGTTAAGCCGGAGTACCTGTTAAATTTTGGGCTTGTTTAAAATAACCAAACATGTTAATGTTCTGTTTGAGATCTTGAGGGTTCCTTAAACATCTTGAGTTTCCCGATGGTCAAACCATTGGTATTAAAAAAAGGCTTCACAACAATGTCTGAACGTGTCTGTGGGAATCTGTGCCCATGAATGAGCCTTCCATCATGAAGATATTTTAATGACTTAGGTTTCTCTTTATCTGAACTGGGGTCCAGATGCATTTGGCCCCAGATTGGATATAAATGAGTTGATCTGTGGTAGTAATCTGCTGTAGATGTCTGTAAGTGAGATTAGGATTAGGAAGCAGACTGCTGAACAAAAGGAAAGACGGATAATAACATCCAGCTCAGCGCTCCACTAACTGTGTGTGTGTGTGTGTGTGTGTGTGTGTGTGTGTGTGTGTGTGTTTTCTTAAGGTGGCATCATGAGTCCAAAAAACGTCATTTATAAGAAGTTCTCACGTGATAAATCAGTAAGAATGGGATTGTTTCACTCACACACACTTATTCGTGTACGCTATTATACGTTATTATACTGTGTGTGTGTGTGTGTGTGTGTGTTTGGTTGGGATAGTTCTGGACAGACTTGGGTACTAAGGACTGATTGGATTCCTTAACCAGGATGTGAACCACAATCAGTACTGTTGGGTTCCTGAGGACTCATGGCGTTCTTTGGAACATAAATAAACTCTTTCATAAATCGGTCAGCTTACTACTAGCATCAGAATTGTTCCGACTTGCAGCTAGAGATAAGCTCATACTGGGATGTGTCAGTCATCTAACAGCTTAGTGCAGCAGGCTCACACTCGAATCAGCTGGTTCCAATCCCTGTTCCAGGTGATCACACTCTCAGCAGTGCGCTGGTTGTGTTTGGCTCTTTCCTTCGACTTCAGTGCTCTCGGGACATAACTATGAAAAGTGGTGAAAATCATTTTTTATTTATTTTTTTTATCTGTGTCACCCTGATACAAATATCCAGCAGTGAATGTCTGTACATCTCTGATGCTATAATGTGTTAGTGAATGAAGTATTCCAATATTGAAATGCCAGTTCATAAATAAATGAGTTACAAGACTGGGCCAAACATTAAATAAGATTTTTATCCACAGTATACAATTTTAACAGATTCTTCATTTCTTATTCACTGCATTAGCAGACATTTCTTCTAAATCCTTTTAAATTAACCAGCTCAAAAAGTGGTCACGTCTTTCCCAGTACTACATCAGCTTTTAATACAAGCTTGCGATTAGTGATTATTTGCTAACAGTTCTAATATATATTTATATATTTTTTGCAAAACTAGCTGAAAAAAAAAATCTGGCTTAAGATACAGGTGACATGAGAGGGTTTGAAAGATATTCTCTTATGCAAAGAACTTATTCTCGCAAGATTTGGACTTGTGACTCTATAAACTTCTAACCATTAAAGCAGATATTCATGTATTTATATTGATTAAAGACCTTATCATGGTCATCATGTAGAAACTGTTATGAGAACAATAGACACTAGTGTAGAACTAGTCTATAGTCCAGGGCTGGGGTGAGCATCTAACACACAACAAAAACTAAAGGGGGAAGGGTTTCAGTTGTACAGATTTTTTGTGCAATTAAAAGCTTTGCAAATAAGACTAATATGTTTGTGTTAATTGCAAATTAAGTAGTAGCATTTAAAAGGTTAATTGTCTTTAGTACATGTACGGCCTGCTCCTGCAAGCAGCTGGGAACAATTAATCAGGAAGGAGCTGGTGTACCTGCATGCCATGCTGGAGACGTGGGCATGGCAGTACACACAGGAGGGCTGAGGCTGCCTACCTATCATAAATAAAATTCTTTTTTAATTAGAAATAGTAAAAGGAACCTTTCAAAATCGGGAAAAACAGTAACGTGAACCCAGTATTTTGAATTGCATTGCATCATGGGTAGAGTGTATCGTTACATTCCTAGTCAAAAGGTTTGCTTTCCCATGGCTTCACATGATTAAAAGAGGTCTTTTAGACAGGTAAGGAAATATTAAACACATAGTTCATGTTGAATCTGATCAGTTTCGGCTCATTTCTGTAGTTGTAGATTTTCTGTATATAATATCTAACCTGAATTTATACTTCCCCATCTACTCTCTCATTTGTTACACAATTCATCTGTTTCACTTAGATATATTCACCTAAATAAGAAGAGCTTACAAAGGCAATGAAAACTTTAAAATAAAGTTCTTTGTCTGTTGGTAATTACCAGGTTTTAGGCAGTTTTTGATTTATTTATTTATTTTAAGCGAAGCCCTTTTCCTAATACTCTCACTTTGCTTTCTCTTCTATCACATTTCTCAGGAACATTCTTTTCATCCCGTGGTACTTTATTTTTTATCAGATCTTAAATTTTTTATTTACTCCTTCAGAGAAAATGTTCCGAAGACAGCCCAGGGAGGCCACGCGTACAAAAAATACACTCACCCCAGATTGTTTGTACACATATAGGGCTCAGAGCAATGTATACTATAGACTGGAAGTGTCGATTCAGCTGAGTTTAAGGCTGTCGGACACGGACCATTAAAATCTGTTTTTAAAAGGATATTTACATACAGTATTGGCTTGTTTTTAATTCCAATGTTCCAATTGTACTGCCTTTTGGTGGCACAGGTGTAGAGATCTTGAAGACAGACTTGGACAGACACAGCTTGAGGTGTTGAATAAACTGGACTGAAGATTAGATTAGATTCAACTTTGTCACTGGGCAGATTACAGGTACAGATCCAATTAAAAAGTAATTAAAAATAGCATTATTATTTACAGATAAAGAGCTGGGAATGAGAATAGAGAACAAAGATTACAAAATGGGAACATTATATACAATAGAGGTTAGTAGAGTTAATATTAGAGTTGAATGAGAATATACATATTTAAATATACATATATGTACACCAATTTGTCACATTTGTATTGTAAGAACTGCTCACATTAGAACAACATCCAGCTTGTAAATAATCATTGTTGGTTAATTTATTGTTTGTAAAGAATTTTACATTATATTTATATTAACTGGTTATGGCATTGATATTCAAAATGGTGTATTTGAAATCCTAGCTCCGATGTGTTAGCACATTGTTCTGCAGCACCACCACAACTGGCTGAAATTGAAAGTCATTTGCAATTTGTCTACATTAAACATTTTTTTTAAACATAAACTGTCCATTTAACGACATACCCAAGCATCTCAATTCACCTTTTATGCCAAACATTCAATTGATCACTAGGACTTATTTTAAGTATGTGTACACATCAGCAACATCAGCTTGTTTAAAATCATCTTATATGCCTCATAAAAATAGATACAGTTAAGAGAATTCATATTAAATCTAATGATAAATGATATTAGCTTAGTCAGTTAAAGTATATTGTTCTTTTTATTTATTTAATAATTTATTTAACTTTTTTGAGGCATCAGCGCTTTGTTCCCATTAATGGCTGTTTCTAAAATTATATGCTGCAGTGGTAAAATCACCATCCAGGGTTCATGCTCAAATTCAGCTTTTTCATCATTCACAAATACACAGCTAATCCTCTTAGCTATACTTCTACTCTTGGCCCATTTCATTCAGTGTATTTGAAAGCACTAAGTCATTCATCTGACAGATATATTCAGCTGTTTGTCAGAGTCAAAACAAGCTCCTCCAATTACTGATGATGCTTTCCAATGTGTCATTTTATCATTTATTTTAATTATGCTTCCAGTTAATATTGACTTTGAGCAATTATTTTCTTGACACTTGCTTGACTCAACTGCAGAAAAGGAAAGAAAACTGTAAAAAAGAATTTGAATCTTTTCTGAAACACGATTACCACATAAGCATCCCATAACAAATGACTAAGTCATGGCTCATTGACTTGACATGCAAGGGATTTCTGTATAGTATATTGTGGGCGGCATGGTGGCTAAGCGGTTAGCACTGTCACTGCACAGCAAGAATGTACTGGGTTTGATCCACAGAATTTCGATTTTAGAATACTCTTTTTATCACTGTGCGTCCTCCACTTTTTAACCCAATACCTGCAATGAAACGCACATGTACACCTTATTGAACACTAGGGGGCTTTCTATTAGGAGTTTGCATGCTCTCCTTGTGCCTGCGTGGGTTTACTCTGAGTGCTCTGTTTTCCTCCCACAGTCCAAAGACAAAATTGTCCATGACTGTGTTCAATATACTGTAACTTGTGTACTGATAAAAATGTAAACATGATGTTAAAATCCCAAATAAATAAATGAATATATCTGTATATTGTATTTTTCTTTACTATTCTATTAATGCAGTTAGTCCTCCATGGCTGGAAACCCCATTGACATCTAAGAAGGGCTGTGAGCTCTACACTTCATGCATCAAGACCCCATCCCCCTTTATTCCAGTGTTTTCCCACACTGCAGACTCGTGGGCAATTTTGTTGCTAGCCAGTTGTAGGGTTTGTGTGCTAGCAGAATATCCCGCTGCACCTTCTAAGCACCCCAATATATCGATTTTGATTCTGTGCACTCTCTGTGGGGTTTGACAAGCTCTTTCTTTGTTCATGTGGGTTTCTCTTGATGGTACTATAACTTTCTCCTTCCTACTTTGCCGGTAGGTGTATTGACTGCTCTGAATTGCCCCTGGGTGGGTGGTGTGTGTGTGTGTGTGTGTGTGTGTGTGTGTGTGTGTGTGTGTGTGAGAAACTGACTAAACCATGATTATTCACTACACCCAGCTACTAACCACAGAAGGGTGCCATACTGTTTGGCTCTATCATTACTGTCATATAATAGTTTTGTGTGCACTACTTGTTTACTACTTAAGTTGGACTTACACAGTGCTGTGAAAAAGTATTTGCCCCCTTGCAGATTTCCTATGTTTTATCACACTTCATCACACTTTAATATTTCATATTATTCAACTCATTTAACAAACGTAACCCAATAACTGGTTGTGCCATCCCCGAAGCAACAACTGCACTCAAGTGTTTGTAAGAACTGGTAATGAGTCTTTCACATCTCTCTGGATGAATTCTGCTCCACTCTTCATTGGAAAATTGTTTTAATTCTGCTAGAGTGGAGGGTTTTCAAACATGAACGGCCTGTATAAGGTCATGCCACAACATATCAATCAGATTCAAGTCCTGACTTGACTAGGCCACTTCAAAATAATAGTTTTTACGCTCTTGGAGTCATTTTTGTAGGCCGGCCACTCCTGGGAAGGTTAACCACTGTTCCATGTCGTCTCCATTTGTGGATAATAGCTCTCACACTGGGGTTCTCCTGAGTCCCAAAGCCTTTTCCAGACTGATGGATCTCAATTAGTTTGTTTCTCGTCTGTTCTTGAATTTCTTCACATCATGGAATAATGTCTTTCTTTTTGAGATCTTTTTGCCTTCCATTTCAGTGATTTCTTGATTCTACAGATTTGGCAAAAATCAGGCTTGGGTGGGGCTAGTTAAATGGAACCCAACTTTCCCAGAATTGTGGTTAATTACAGTCAATTCATTTGAATTACTTTTTCACATCGGGGCGTAGGGCTGATATTCAAATTAGTTTGATAATCTAAAACATTTAAGTTTGACAAATGTGCAAAATTATAAGAAATACTTTTTCATAGCACTGTACATATCAACATCATATCTTCCCTTTTTACAAACATATTTAAACATATTTAAACTTATTATATTATGTTTTGTAATTACTGTTTTCTGGGTGTGCAGTTAAATATCCTAATGTAAAATATTTTAATTTTGTCTCTTTAGAAAGGGCTTCAGTGGTAGCTTTGTTTTTAAGCCACTCAAACAGCTGCCAGTTCAAGCCCCACTACTGTCAATTTGCCAAATTTGTGTCCATGAGCAAGACCCTTGACCATTAATTTCTCAGAAATGTAATTAGAAGTCACTTTGGACAAAAGCAGCTGCCAAGTCATGAAAATGTATAAATAATTTAAAAAATATTTGTTTATATTGTTGACAGGTCAAGGAAATAACTTGTGTAGCCAAGTAATCATACACAAATATGTCACATGGGACATTTAACATGCAGGGTAACTGCCACTTTTCAGTTGGGTCGTTCAATTTTTGCCTGGTTAGAGCTGACATAACTGAAATAATGTCTGTTTGAAAGCTTACGGCACATGACTGCTGAGCACTAAAGTATGTTATTGAAATGTTCTTTTTCCTCTGCAAGCAACATGATTATATGAACTGTTAATCTGAAGTCATGAACTTGATAAATGTAGGGTTCAATAGTCAGTATTGGTATTGACCGATACTGGCCTAAAACCCTGTATATTGTTGCTTAATGTGTTCCACTGTTTGGCATCACATTAGTAGATCTGCACAACGAACTAGTTGGATTATCACAAGTGTATTATTTCATGCATTATGGAAACCCCAAAAGGGTCAAAACGCACTCAATTTTGACATCCATCGAACTGTAATGTCATAACACAGTTACAAAAAGTCTGTTACAAATATATCACTATATACTGCTATATGTTCTGTAAAACAAAAAGGTTAAAACTGAAACAGCAGATAGCAGAACTGCTATGATGCAGGTTCTGTATATTCTGTTAATATATTTGTTACACAGCCTGAGAATTGTTCTTTAGATATCTATTTTACTGATGGTCCATTGAAACATGGATTGTTACTTAGTTGAGATGAAATGTCTATCGGTGTATACTCAATGTAAGTGTGAACAATGTAATGTAAATAAGAAAGTGATATGGAGCCAGCCCTTGTTGAAACTGAAAGAAAGGTAGCTGCCTGAATGTACACTACCTCCCTTTGGTAAAATAGGAATAATGGTCTGGGGCTGCATTTGATCATTTAGACTAGACCTTGTAGTACCACTGAAGTGAGATCTCAGTGCCGCGCCATACAATGACATTTAAGAGAATTGTGTGTCTTTAAATTGCATGCGGCAACAGTCTGGGAAAGTCACTTTTCTTTTTGAAAGTAGATGAATTTCTGGTGTGCTCTGAGCCCTGACCCTTAACTCATTTAACACCATGGGGATTGAAATAAAACGCAGGTTGCAAACCAGTTTGGAAATGTGTCCACTCAAAGAAGTTGCACATGTTCACATACATACACAAACGTATATCTTCAAATGCACACATGCAACTGGTCATGTGTGTTCTGTGACCTCTCCAACTTTAAATCCAATGACCTCAAGCAGGAACAATGATGTGTGGACAGTGTGCTTCTTGTGTTTGTTTTTAATGGGTGTGTGTAAGGGTGTTTTTCATTAAGCTGAGCTTGGCCATTTGAAGAAATGTTACACATGCGCTAAATACTTTCTATTTAGAAATCAGATGCAAAAACACCCGTGATCATAATTTTTTTTTTTTAATTCATGCATTGATATACTTTGTATCTGGTAAGTATTCACAGCGCTTTTCCACATTTTGTCATGTTACAGCCGTTCATTTTTCAAAATTTCTCAAAATTCTACACACAAGACCCCATAATGACGAAGTGAAAAACACTTGGGTTCTCGGTCTCCTCCCGGTCTACCTGTATCACTCCGATTGTCCTGATGGTTAAAAACTTCTTCTGTTTATGGATGGTGGGAGGTCACTGTGCTCATTAGATCTTTCAATTCTGCAGAAATGTACCATTCCCTAGATCTGTGTCTTTATACAATCCTGTCTCGGAGGTCTACAGACCTTGGTCTTCATGGCTTGGTTTGTGCTCTGACATGTACGGTCAACTATGGAACCTTATATAGACAGGTGTGTACTTTTCCAAATCATGTCAAATCAACTGGATTTACCACAGATGGACTCCAATCAAGTTGTCAAAACAACTGAAGGATGATCAGTGGAAACAGGATGCACCTGAGCTTAATTTTAGTGGCACGGCAAACACTGTGCATGTGATTATTTATTTTACTTAATTTTTAATAAATTAGCTTTTTTCATTTTGTCACTATGGGGTAAAGTGTGTGGATTTTTGAAGGGGATAAAATGGAATAAGGCTGTAACATAAAATGTGGAAAAAGTGAAGCGCTGTGAATACTTCCCTGTAAGTCGAAGTTACTCTGTTTTGTACTGAGAATTGTAATTCCCTACATTATGAATCAAATTCATTACTGAGAGAAAAAAATACATCTGGGAAGCTGGCGAAGTGATGCAGGGTTGCCGGATTACAGTGGTTTTCAGCCAACAAGCCTTTAGAAAATGTGCCAAAATACATGCCCAATCTGGCAACCCTGTGCACAGCGCCTACACAACGGCTGTTCGATTAGTCATAACAGCATATGTCAAGTTACGAAGTGTCTGGTTATTGCTGAAAAGTTGTATGAAATTTTCACCAACTGTCCAAGTACACCAAGTAATGATTATTTTCAGGTCTCATATTTACATTGTACATTTTAGTGTTCTTAATATCTTCATGTTTAGCAGCTGTATGGACAAAACCTCATCATTACAGACAGTAGCATTTTATCGACCAGTGCTTCCCCTTTTAAGTCCATTAATATGTTCCTCTGTATCATTATATCACTACTACTATACTATATAATATTATCCCATCTACATCCTTTCTTATTATTATATCATCTTTGAATTTATACATTCTTTCCCCTTTTAATTTAGCATAGCCAATTAATCTTGCGCTACTGGGGATCAAGGAGGTATATATAAGCCTCAGGGCTATGCAAATTAGAATCAGGGTTCACAACTTGCCATCCCATCCATAGTTTTTCTACGATTGTGTACTGTTAGGTTCTAGAGCTCTACAAGTGTACATAGGTGTAACCTAAATTTGTAATAGAACACACACACACACACACACACACACACACACCTCTTTCGGTCTGTCTATGCGGCCACGTAGGGCTCGTGCCCAGTGAGCCAGGCCAGCATACTGAGGCATGAGTTCAGGAGTGTAGAACTCTTTCCGGCTCAGCTCGTTATTCACCAGCTCCATCTCTGCAGCGAACACACGGTACACCTGCTCGGCCTTTCTGTCCAAGGTCCGCTCAATAGCCTGAGAAAGAAACAAGGCGAAAGAAGAAACACGTAGAGAGAAAAAAGACGAACGATTTGAGCGGGTTAAAGACCGATCGTTACATCAGGTTGCGCTAAATTGATCTTAATCACGTATGCTGCGGATAAGAAGGAGCCGGGCGCCTGAGTGGAGAACGTGTGGGAGTGGGTCACTAACGTCTGTGCTCTCCACCGTCTGTACAGAGAACAATAGGAGTTGCTGTGTGGTCTCATAAGGAAAAGTAGCCTGGTCACGGCTCATTTGAGACCATGAATAAAAGCTTGGTTTAAAGGAGAGCAATTCAATTAATCATTTAAGATTTTTCAGCATCTACAGTCCTTTTAAGCAGTACTATGCATTAACTGCACGCATCGTCTTTGTTTACTTTGATGTGAAGCCGTGGCAACTGCGTTCATGTGGAAGAACGTGCATTATGTTTGGATTGTTTATTAATTTATTTATTTTTGAAGCAATGGTTCCCGAAGGCATAAATTCTAGATCGCGCCTGGAGCAAACTGTACCAAAACAAGATCATTAAAGCCAAATTTTTAATAAAATTCATTAAGCCTAGAAGTATCACGTGCATTAGGCGAGTTGATGTATTTACAGACCAACTGTAATCTAAGTTAATCGTGTCAGAGGCCGGAAATAATGCCGAATTTTAGTATGACATCACAGCAATTAGTTGCCATTAGACGCCATTCTGATGGTACCCAAACTCCCTTTTATAATAATTAGTGTCTCCCCCTAAAATATATGATAATGTATATAGCTGTTGATATTTAATGAGAGAATATAAAGACAGTTATGAGTGAATGAGTGAGAAATTTCACATTTTTAAATGTATATCTGTAATTTTATATTTGGATTTTATTTTATATTATATCTTTAATAAATTGTAAGCTTTGGCAAATGTCTACATTTTGTCATGCCTATAAAGCTCCGTTTGTGTATGCGTGTTCGAAAAAACTAGAACAAAAAAATAAACTAAAAACAAAACCTCTCTAGTAGACATGTAGTGGAAAACATCAAGCAGCTGAACTCCTTCTTCTACAGATCTGACCGTCTCAAATGCTGTGTTAATCAAGTTCTGCATCACCACCTCGAGATCCTTCACTGTTGAGCGGAACCTACAAATACAGACGCACTCCCATACATTCAAATGATTTTTGCTATTTGATTTTGCTGTACGTGTTCTTCAAAAAGTTTTTAAAAAATGACTTCCACATGGTTCAGCTTCCTTTTCATGCATTTGCTCATCATCGTACCAGCTTTTTAATGCTATAAGCAAAATATTTTGGTTAAGTGAGTAGCCACTGACGCATATAAGCTTCGAGTGTCCCAAAATGTGAAAATTAGATGCAACTTTATTATTTCAGACACAATCACCTTCACTAATTCAACCAGAAAATATAAAAGTTACAGAATTGTGTGTGTGTGTGTGTGTGTGTGTGTGTGTGTACACAAACTGAAAATTACAGACCTCAGATCTTTCTAAGTAGGAGAACTTGCACAATCAGTGGCTGACTAAATACTTTTTACCCCACTGTACAGGACAATTCAGTGTCTCCAATGAACCATACTGTGATGTTTCCTCCCACAGCATAAAAACATGCAGACAACAAGAGAACATACAAACTCCACACAGCAAGGACGCGGGATGCTCCATCTGGTGATAACAGCCTTCTCGCTTTGAGGAGACATGGCTACCAACTAGGGATGTAAAGCCTCTGAATAAATCGAGAATAAGTCGGTTCATTTGGTGAATCGATTTAGATCGATGATTCTTTTATGAAAAATTAAAACCGCAGGGGAAACTGACTATTTTTTTTACCACAAAAAAAATAAATAATAATCCATCATTATTTAACCTATAACACAAAGATATGGGACAAAAAATAAAAAGAGAACATCTTCCTCAGAACATCTGTGCAATCTTTCAAAGTCAGAAACACAATAAGTCCAAACACAATAAGCCAAGGTCAGTGTGAACAAAGTCAAAACAATCACGGTATATCCCAGACAAACTCTTTAAGAACAGAAATGGATGCATAGAGCACATACCCACCACCATAAATACAAACTGGTATTGATCTGCCAGCTTTCAATATGCTGTTACACTGTGCAACAACTGCTCAGGACACGGGCACAGCTGTTTGTCTTGGCAACAACATCCCAACCCTGCAACCTCCCTCGACCCCAATCCATCATAGTGTCCATTAGACACAAACACACACCAATAGCCCTACTAAAATTCAACAATGCCAGGGATAAACTGGATTGCTGGCAGTCTGTGAGTCTGTAAGCGTCTCTCTTACACACACACACACACAGTTCAGTAGAGATACAGTATGTATGCACACACCTTCAAATGAAAACAAACAGCCAGTGAGTCATTGCAGACCTGTATACAAAATCAGTCATTAAAAAGGTAAATATTTTGTTTGTGATGAATTAACTCTTCTTTTCTGCATTTTTCTATGTTGCTCTTGTCTAATCATATCCCATCACACAGTAGTATAATTTCCTCTACAGCTGCAGACCAGTACCCACACCAAGAAGGGTAACCAAACATTCTGGTGACCACTTGTTTTTACCTGCCAGTGACACAATCCCAGCCAAAAGACAAAGTTAACCAAGTCTGTGTATGCCAATTAATATTTCTATTAATATAGATATATAGATATGATAGATAGGATGGATAGATAGGATGGATAGATAGGATGGATGGATAGGATGGATAGATAGGATGGATGGATAGGATGGATTGGATAGGATGGATAGGATGGATGGATAGGATGGATGGATGGATAGGATGGATAGGATGGATAGATAGGATGGATAGATGGATGGATGGATGGATGGATGGATGGATGGATAGATGGATGGGATGGATTGGATGGATGGATAGATATATAGGATGGATAGGATGGATAGATAGGATGGATAGATAAGGATGGATGGCTGGATGGATGGCTAGATTGGATAAGCTTGGATAGATAGATTGATTGGATGGATGAATAGATAGAGATAGTATGGATGGCCCACCAGTAGCTCAACAGCTTAAAATGTACATTATTACAAATAAAGTAGGTGTACATTAGACATATACTGTAGACAGTATATAGTATGCAGAAAAAAATCAAATCGTGCAATGTTACATTAACCATAAAAATAATTATATATAAGCAGCAGTATTGTTGCTATTCTTATAAACAGTAAATACAGAACTAAGTATTGGTCTGTTATACTTATAGTAAATACAAGATATCAGCAAGTTGGAATGGCCTTGATAATGCTTAGATGTGGGTTCCGGACATGTCCCTGCATCCTGTCTCCTACCATACGTTGTTCTATGTTGTGGCTGATATTAAGGTCACAAACCTAGTGGTAACTATATGGTTACCAGTCTAAGTTCCATAATTACCATTGTTGGACCCTTGAGAAGGGCCTTTATTCCTAAACTGTTTGAATTCAGTTAACAGTTAAGGTTGACCGTTATAACTTCAAACCTGTAGAAATTCAAGAATATTTTAATTATTTTAAAAGCTAGTGTTTATATTAGGATAGAAGCTTTGTTGCAAAGTAGTGGATTGTTAATCGGTCCTAAGTTTTTTCAAAAGCCCTATGTACTCTACATAGAATATTTTTTTCCTCGTCCTACACACTTCCAAGAGGAAAGCTGGTTTCTGAGACAGCTTAAAATGCTGTCTAGTAAGGTAATTTATTTTAATGACTGCTGGGATTGCTTTTATTCCCTTTTTCAGTCCGTTCATTCAGAGCGACAACATTTCTCACACAAAAATGATAAACATGGTGGACGAATGTGAAGCACATAATGGAGTTATTTTCAAATGTAAATCATCTTCTGAAACACCTGACTTTTAGGTTGATGCCTTATTACAATCTTCTTTACTGTGTATGCAGGCAGTGAGATGGCTCTAAGTTTTTGGACAGACCGTATATACCTTCATTATTTCATAATATGAGGTGAGTTCACTCTTGCTCATTCCTGCAATGACCACGTTGGACTAACAGTGAAGCCAGACATTTTCAAAAAAGCTTGACAGCTTAATGTGCACACACACACACTTTACCTGCTGTATTCATCATGCCAGGAGGTGTTTTTGACATCTAGAATGCCCTTGTGCACAGAGCCCAG
>JAYDZG010000036.1:17181722-17193234 GCA_034509265.1 Microcambeva bendego
CAGGATACCAGCCTCTCAGACTGTGCATGAAAGTGCACAAAAAGGCATCATGCTAGCCGTTTTGCAAAAAAAAAGGCTCGAGTTCGTTCAGAGTAAATTCAACAACTGCTACCAATTGAATTCTATTTAAAACCTACAGAAAAAGGCAAAACTTTAATTCATTTCATGTAAAAATTAAGGTCAATTTCATCCTGTTGATCAGTAGTTGAACACAAACTACTTGATAAAGCTAAATTCACAGATTCTTCTACTGTTACCTAAACTAAACCCAGTTCGATACTCAATTTAAATTGAGTGCCACCATTAACAAGATGGTTTTGGAAACCCACAGCTTATCTACTACTACAGGGCTGTGATCCAGTGTACCGCTGACTCTTTCCTTAAAGCTCTGACATTAAGAACAGAGATTAGGTGGAACGGATGGTCAATCAGCTTTGAATGTCTCATTATTTCATTCTGACAATATCGATTTTTAGAGGCTTAAAAGAGTTTATGAAATGCCTGCACTTACTGGAGAACTAAAACTACAGCAATAAGTTTTGTGTCTATGGCTGTAGCTAGAGGTCACCCTTTCCTACAGATTAAGGACCAGTATCTTCTAAAAATAAACAAATTATTAATCTAAACCACAAATACTAGTCTAATAGGATTCAAATGTGCACCTCTGTGCACCACCTGAGTCATAAAGACTTGCACTGAAGGGAGAGAAAAAAAAACACTTATGCTCCACTCCAAAGTGTGGTTTAAAGTAAGGCTTAAAAAAAAATCCACTACAGTAGTTGTCAGAAGGGGACCATAAACCACCTTTTTTTTCAGACTTCATGTCTTAAATATTTAATACTTAAAAACATTTCCACACTTATGTTTTGGTTAAAACAGTGCAGGTCACACCTCGGAAGGAGGTGCCAGATAAAAACCTCATCCCTGCACTAGGTGGGAAATACAAACCCAAATGCAGGACCCATTACTGGGTCTTAAAAGCCATGACCAAAAATAAAAACAATAGAATAACCAGTGAAAACAATGGAACCAAAAAGAAAACCAAATCAAAGCCCAAAGTGAAGCAGCAGTAAATGTAAGTGGAGTAGGGGATCTCACTCTTATTAAACATGCTCAGGAAAATGAAAAAAGCAAGATGTTTGGCTTACAAACTAAAAACCAACAGAAAGGAACACCAAGTCTAGTAATGTCCAGCATACAGACCCAATAGAGATTGTACACAACAACAAAGATGATCTGGCCAGTAAATGTAGAAATTTAAATCTGCTCTCACAGCTGAAGTGCATAAACTCTTAATGAGACTTAAGGTTAATTCAATAAATCTACATGAGTCTTCTGTGTCTCCATGCCCTCTGGCAGTCCCAGTGGATGGCAGATGAGGCTAGTCTGGCAGTTTAGAAGCTCCGCTGGCCTAAATAGCTGGTTGACCCTTTACACTTAATTGTTTTAGAGCGTCAGACAAACGTATGAGCCAGAGACGACCTGAAAATGAATAAAATCATTTATTGAAGAAAGTTATTTACCACTAACTGACCTTGTGTAACAGTAACTGCCCTCTTTCTTCAAACTTGTATAAATACTGTTAAACACAACAGCTTGTGTAACAGTGTATTGTATATGACAGTCTTTATATAAAGCAGCACGTGAAGCTTAGATCCTTAAAATCTAAACTCGTATATTTCAGCAGGTTTTACAGCCCTTATGAAATTTCCTTCGATTGCTGAACAGAGCTCCAGTGCAAATGTTAAGGCAACTGCTGTAATGATTTTATGATTAAAAAAAGTGAGATTTATACCGAGTTGGCCAAGCCGGGCTGTTCAGAAGGGTTATACGTGCTAAATGACTTTAATTAAACAAAATCATATCTTACAAATTGTCTTGCATCTTCAGATTTATAATCATTTAGAATCATGACTACATAATCTGTGCATGGGCAATGACATGCACAGCAATAACAGTCTTTTAAAGAAAAAGCATTTTAAAGGAAGTGATTTGTTTAACACCCTTGCTTTCTAAAACGTGATGGGAGAAAAACATATGTTAAGCTGTGACCCAGATGTGTCCCTGTGCTCTGTTTGAGCACTTCATACGCATATTTTTGTGACCAGTTATCCTATACTCAACTGGTGTGTATCTGTTTTAATTATAAACATGTTACCGTGATGGTTACTCTCAAATATTGGAGATTTTTAAATGGCATTTATTTTTGCTTGGATTTTTGAAGGGTGCAAAATAATGTGACGGTCGTATTAGTCTTCAGCTGTACCGTAAGTCATTCTAGGTCTCTACCGATTTCCTCCTAGTGCGTGCACACACACCTGAATCTGGTTGGCTAGACTGAGGAAAGGAGGCACATAGTACGACTTGGAATGTTGCAGTATGGCTTGAATATGACAGACTCCTGGCTTCTGGATCTGCTGGCTGATCCCGGACAGATCATCAAAGCGACTTCTCCAAAAGGTGATCTCTTCCAAGGGCCCAGACTTCTCTCTAGTTGCTGTTGCCTCTTGTGTGTTCAGAACGTCTTTTATCTGTCGTGTCCAGTGGATCATCACCACTAAAAACACATAAAATAGAATGTAAGGGCAATCGATAAATTAAAAACATAGCCAAACTAGGAGCTCTTTGAGAAGCATTACAAAATACAGCTGTGCAGGAGCAAGGTCTGGTTCAATGCCTTATACTCCATGTCCACTGGCATAGCCAACTAATGCCAGGTCAACACCACCACCAGGATTCAAACTATTTAAGTGCACAAGTTCTTCATGGTCTCTAGATGGTGTACTGATAGTACACAGCCCAGTGAAACAATAATAACCAAGTACATAGCACATATCTTCAATATCTTACATCAAGCTACAGCCTCAAACTTTGTGGCTCTTACCCTCCAGTCGTTGCACCAGCATTTTGTCCCTTGCAGCCTCCTCTGGGCAGTGCTGTAGGGCCTCCATAGGGATGTAAAGCACAGTCTTTCCTATCAGCTTGAACCTGGTATCTGTCGAGAGCAGCACAAAAGGTCGACAATATTGCTATTATGTGGATAGATGCCATTAGATCCCAACCCACATCACAACCCACTTATTAATGACAGTATGGGTGATGGCCAATAACGGTTACAATACAGCTCAGTAATGCAGCTCATCACATCTCATTTACAACATTACCCAGCTAATCAACTTATTACATAAAGTTCTCAGCCAGGGAAAAACAAATGATATGAAATAGATGAAAGGTATTGTTTGGTTCTGAGTGGCATGCATATGTCCACATTAGTATAGTGTTTGGTTTATTGAGTCACGTTCATGACATGAAAAGGTTATGATTTAGCTTTTATTTGCTTAACCCATTTTACTTTAGGTAGTTATTGTCTATATATGTTCTTTTAAATGGCTTGCTTCAGTATTTATATTGACAGAAATTTTAGGAGTGGTGTTGTTTGTGTGCATTTGTCATCATAAAAAGGAATCGTTCACTTTCTTACCCTTCACATTTGTCATGTTCTCATTTTCTGGGTTACATCATAAGTGGCCAATAACAAACACTTTTTTTAAATGATGAACCTTTCTAGTGCAAGAAATTAGAAAATAAATTATATTTACTGAAAGCAAAAGTTTGAAGGCCAGCCAGAAAATACAAGCACTTCAGCAAATGCAGAAGAAAAAGGAACATAAAAAGTCTTCACATTCATAGATGAAAAAAATTGAAGGGAACAAGGGTGGAATATTAGTTTGACTAGGAGTCCGTCTGGATCTGTCTGTCTGAGGGCGGATATAAACAAGAGAAATAAATAACAGCAGGACAAAGGAACGCAATGAGAGGGTTCAATTTGCCCGCCGAAATAAACAAGCCAAAGAGAAATGTGTGTTGGGGTGGGGCTAGGTCCATGCATCAAATTCAAAAGCATATATTGCTTGCGAGTTTGAATCTTAGCTCTGCTACAGGCAGGCCAGGTATTGTAGTTGAAGTTGATTGGCTCATCATTTTGAGACACACATGAACTTTACTTTCTGACAGAGACTCATTTCTTGGTGCCCGTATGGATGATGGTGTAGCAGTCGTGGTCTAGAGTATCAGACGGCTGTGCCACCAGAGCACGTGTGAACTGAATTCTGGAAGTTCGTTTATAATATGTACATTTATTATGAATGTATTTCTACCACCCCTACAGTGCTTTAGAACAAATGGAGCTCAAGCATTATTTTTGGATGGAGCACGGTAACATAAATACACCTTTAGGCTTGCATGGGCCATATGGTTTAAAACTAAATCATTTTGGTACAAACTGCTCAACAGCCTGCATACATCATAAGCGGTCCACTTAGTGAGTGCAATGTTATTGCTGTAATGCGTTAAAACAAAAATCAAAGACGCTCCCAGCGCAGTGTTTATCTTCCAGAACCGATTTGGCTGCCTTTTTACTTTCCCAACATTTCTTTAGTCTTGAAGTGTATTTCTTGGACAAAGACTGTGTTGACCTGAACATGGCCTGAAAAATTATGTATTCAAGAGACAAAAAAAAAAGGAGATTGGGGAGATATGAAAAAAAAAATGACCAAAATGGCTGTGTGATTAGCTAGGGTTCAGCATATTCATACCCAGGTAAGAATAGAGTCTGATTGGTGGAACTGTGATTCGTGTTTACTCTGGGTGGATAAAATGTGACGTGGGTGCACTGATTGGCATGATTGGTCTGATAATTGAACCATCACAGCAGAACAGCGTGCCGGATGATTACCTCCGAATGGCTGGCAGGGCAGGAAACTTTGAGCCTGAATTCTGAAGGCAGCTCAAAGTGGGAGGCCTGGCGTGAGATCAGTCTTGTACGCAGTGATTAGGATCAGCACACACACACATGCACAAAAAGAATTTGATTTCAGATCAGCTGACTGAAGGTTTGAAATATGATTATTAGCCTTGCTCTGTCTACCTTGAGAATAGAGATAAGAGTGGTGCTCTGAGTGTATTGTGAAGAGCAATTTTAAAAGTCCAGTAAAGTCAGCATGAGGTTCAAAAATCAATGTAATGCAGTCTACCTGCCTACACTTCAGAGATGAAAATAAGAGTGAATAGTCGAACAAGCCTTGCAAGCTTTTTTGGGTTGTTTTTCCTCCCAAACGAAACTATCGACTGTATACATTTATTTAATGATAATGAACTTGACATTCAGCATGGATCATTAACTTCCATTTTTCCAAAGTTTCAAGTAGTAACTGTTAAACATCTGCATTGCCATTTTTTAAATGTTTTTTTTATATTTTGCAACAAGTTTTATTTTTTTACATTCAAATTTCAGTTATGCTATAAACGTTTACTTCTGAGGGAGGGTGAGGTAAAGAGATTCCTGATTTCTGCTGTAATGGTGGCCTCTGCTGGCACAGGCACGGAGGACCTGTGTGCTACTATGTAGGCGATTTGACTGCTGCGAAAATCTGCCTTGTGCTAGTGAAAAGATGTGGGCTGCACACAGGTCATTTTATTTTTGTATTTGCTTCCTGAGTTGGTCCAATTAGCAAACATGACATCTACACAGACATGGCAAGATATGACTTGTAGGGACGCAGAAGCCGCGTATCTGTTAATGAAAATTAAATGAATTTGGTTACATTCATGACACGACAGGTGGTATTCTGAATCTCCAATTTACCTAGCTTGCATGTCTGGGATGTGGGAGAAAATCAGAGCTCCAAAGCATCAATTTCCTCCAAATTAAATAATTACACTTGTTAATAATTGTGGTTGAGAAACAAAAATAAGACGATTTGGAAGTATTGCAACATTTGTAGTTAGACTAGTGTGTAGACAGCCAGATGGAGAAGCCAGATTTTTTTCGCTTGCACATTGGCATCGTGAGTCTGAATCCCCCGGTTCGAACCTCATCTTTGCTGGTTGACCACCCAAGCTGTGCAAATCAGAGCATTGTAGTGCTGGTCTAAAGCTCTGATAAATACAGAGGGTTGGCCCCGGAAAGGCACCAGTGTAAAAATTATGCCAAATCAATAATGCCGATTGCGATATGCTTTGGCGAACACTAACGGGACATCTTAAAGGATTTACTCCGATAAAAATGTATCAACACAAAGCTATAAAAGCATTTCATTCTTGTAGTCGAGCGAATAATATCTTGCCACCAGGAGTAGCCACACACCTGCAAGAATTGACAATGAATTCAATATGTAGCATAATTAACCAAGGTGAAACAATACTAGGGCTTTAAGCCACAAACAATGGATAAAGAAAGGAACATGGGTATAAGCTCCCCCTAAACACCTTTTCTTGGTGCTAGTGCTTCTCAGCAACTCGATGGGTGGCCAATGATAATACAAGGTTCACATTCTCTTACTACGAATGATAGAAAAAGAGCTGACTGCGACTTGCTCGTGTACCTGTAAGGTTTGTGATGAAACGATGCATTTGTGCTATATAATCATTCTTGACGCTCTCTGGCCAGTTTGTACTGAGGGTAACTTGTGGTGCATGAACCCCGTTCATTAGCCTCAGCAGGCTCTCCACACCCCCTCCTCGCACTGTGCCAAACTGCACACAGCTCTCAAAAGTCTCCTCCATAATCACAGCCTCCTCGTCACGTATGAAATAGGCCAGCTGCTCCACCACCTGCGTTAGAGGGAGAGACGGATGTGGCAGAGAGAAACATGAAAAATAGCAATATTTCCCCCTTCTACAGCTTCAATGGAAAAAGCAATGTTTCAATATCAAAATACAGTTAAAACAGTGAATGACAAGAAAAAAAAAAAACTTAAATTACTGAATTATTCACATCCAAAGACAAATAATGCAAAAAGCCTGATTTTCTACTCATGAATAATTTGCAGTAACATCCATCACTTGTACGATTGCTGCCCTTATCCAATACCAAATGTCACTGCTTCCCAGAACAGAGCTTGCAGTACCTGACATGGTATGGTGTACTGCACACACAGGCCAGCAAAAGGGTCAGTGTAGATAATGAGAATCTCGATTGTGGTATCTGCGATGAACCTATCCAAAGCTCGGTTATTTTCTTCTGTCCAGGATGTTTCTGATACTCCAGTCAACACCACACGCTTGCGAAACAGCTCCTTCTGCAAGACATCGAAGAGAGATGATTTCCTGTCATGCACAGTGAACCCTAAACATGACCGGTACATCACTAGCATTTTGAATGGATGGACAGACGGATCTTAATTAATCCCAGAGGAAATCGTTTCGTGAAAGCAATGGAAACCAAGCACTCACCTGCACAATTCTGCAATATAGGAATAAAACAATAAGAGATTAGTGGAACTTGAGTAAAAATATATAGAGTTAAAATGATAACTGACCAATTAAAATACTAAAATGTAGTGACGATAATGTTTAAAACAATGTTTTTGATAGAATATTTTAACGTCTCTTGGTTACACAAGAGTCCCAAGTTTATTGAAAGACAATTTTGTTTCTCCAAATCACCTCACTTACTTTGGATTGTGGAACGAAACTAGAGCTTGTGGAGGAAGCTCACACATATGAGGAGAACATGTAAAAGTACACACAAAGGATTCGGACCACTGCACTTGGATCAACCTTCTTGCCACAGCAGTGCTACTCACTGAGCCACCATGCCACCCATCTGAAAAGAAAACTAAAGGCATTTGGATGGTAGCATTAATCTAACAAAAAAAAGGGTCCCTCCCTGGTGTCCTTTCTGAGATTGGGAAGAATCCAGAACAAAAAGAAGAATTATACATTGGAGCTGAAATATGAATAATTATGCAATTTTTTAAACTGATTACAGTGTGTTCTTCCATTAATAATGTATTTTAGTTAATATAACACCCACAGTAAGCACACTAGATTTATCATTATTGACCTTTATGATTTACACACGGTGTTGAATATCTATATAATCTAATTCTCTCTGGTTGCCAGCTGACACTTGTACAGGGTCTCCTGGCAGGGGTGGCAGGATCACTGCATGTAAGTGCCATTTCTTTTTTACAAGCCAGAGGGCCATAATTAATTCTATTAATGTCAATGATTCCAAGGACAGAACTGCAGCATGTTTATTGAGCCATTCTCTCTCCACTGACCTCTGCTTACTAGATTATATTTTCTCCCTGTCGCAATTTCCTCAGGAATTTGTGTGGTTACAGGTTCTGTTATTTCTGTGGAGGAATAAAAAGCCATGCATGTGCAGAGCATTGTAATCTTACACGAGTTTCCCCGTTTTCAACTGAGCAGCTGGCAGGGGAAATGTAATATTTTCATTGGCCCACCTGTGGGCATTTGTTGAATTTGTGTGATCAATGAAGCATAGTAAATGAAGATGGTACAGCAGTGCTTCACAGGCTACAGAATTTACCCACAAAATAAGAACCACCTAAAGCAACAGTTGTTTCACATCTAAAAAAGGATTGATTAGTACATGAGGACATCCAGCTTCGAATCCTCAGGCAAGAGAAACTGTGAATGATAAATTACCTCACACTTTTTATAATTATCTGATTGTAATCTACAAGTGTTTAAAAACATCTAATTTAGCATTAATCAGTACATTACCAGGTCCTTAGAGTGTGCATCCTCTTCCTCGGGTGCCGCAATATTAACCTCATCTTGAAGATGAACCTCTAACCACACACACAATCATCATGTTAGGGAATGAATCAAGTTTCTATTCAAAGGTGTGTGTACATCAGGGATTAAATAATGGAATTCTACACACTGGAATTCATCCTGCAAACATTTTATGACTGAATACAAGAGTGAAGTTTACCTAAAAACAGGTGAGGCTCTATTATTCCCAAATCAGGTTTGAACCTAATGCCATAGCTCATTAAAGGGAATAAGGCAGCTAACTCAATCATATGCTGGTGCTGCACTCATCTATTCACAAAACAAGAATATTAAAAAATGGACTCGAGACTCATTTCCAAAATTGATTGCGCATAACCCAACCCTACCCACTGTAAACCATGTGATGTGCTCCAGAAAGCTAAACTTAAGAATCTGCCTTCATGTTCCATGTATACAAGTATAATATTATTGGCAAACTACTGTAACAAAAACACCAAAACGACTTGGGACAGCAGGTAAAAAGCAACTGTTAAGGTAATTTACTGAAAACAGTACATTTATTGTTTTACCACGTCCTGATGACTAATTGGGAAGTTGGGTGCATGGACACATTACAAAAAAAAACTTGGGACAGGGGCATATATGCAATGGAGCCTTTGGATGCCACAGCATTATAATGCAACAACCATAAAGAATGCTCATGAGTCTGTTAATTAACTGTTGTAATTAATGTAGTTCGCCATCTGCAACAGACAAAATGGTGAAAAGATTCACAGAAGCCAAAAACAATCCCAGTCTGTAGGTCAAAGACCAGAAACAGAAGGTGAATCATGTGCATGAGAAACTGCTATTATAAATATGGGCACATGGGATTTGGAAAACTAGTTACTGTAATACTTTACACTGCCAGTCAAGTCATTTACATTCAGCATACACCTTTACCCAAAGTGACACAGTAGAGGTACAGCACGCAGGGTTGGGCAATGAAGATTAAGGGCCTTGCTCAAGGGCCCAACAGTAGCCACCTGGCAGTAGTCAGGTTTGAACTGATGACTTTTGGATTACTAGTCCAATTCCTTAACCAGTAGGCTATGGCTGGTCATGGAGACCTGAAACATCGTGAAGAAAAGGGTGTAGCTATTCTGGCCACAAAAAAATAATTTCATTCTGCATGAATTCTATCAGTGTGGCTACACACAGTGCAGCATTTCACTGGCCTGCACATAGTCCAAGTCCACTCTATTGAAATTATTCAGTGCAGCATAGAGGTAAAGATTGTTGAGTAGGTGAGTGAAGTTTTAAGCAAAAATAGTTTACCAAAAAAAAATTCTGTAAACAGAACAAACAAGCTCGCAAGACTATATATATATATATATTTTTTTTACTGCCCACATTTTTAGAAGCATGGTTGTACAATATTTATGAAAGTTTTAAATGAGCGTTTTTACTCTTACCGACTGACTGTTTCTCTGAAGGTTCCACGATTGATGAGATGGGGCTTGGAGAGGCTGAAACACTCTCCGCTTTTGAAGATCCCTTTCGTGCACTGGAGCGTTTTGATTTGCCTGAGGATGAGCGCCCGGAACTAGGCGTGTCTGCCATGATGACCAGCAGCCACTTCCTACAAGTTTACTGAAAGAGTAAATTGGTTGAATTTTACAAGTTTACAATGTGCATGTTACATGAGATTAAGAACTCATTACCTGACCGAGCTTCTACACAGACATGAGGTCTGAGTGGGGTGGGATGACCAATGTCCTGTGATGGATTGGTGGTTTTTTTTTTTAATGAAACGTCAGTTTATTTATTTAATTCCATGTTTACAGTGGACACTCATTTGCAAGACAGATACTTGGTTTATGTAAGGTTCATTTATGTTCTTGTTTTTGTATGCAGTCTTTGTCTAGTGTCCAATTATTCTAGATGTATATTAACAGTCTTGTGCTTTTCAGGAAGCTTAGAGTTGCTGTTTTTGATTTATTTAACAGTTAATTTCCACAATTAAGGTTACATATCAGTTGTAACCCTGACCAGAACATGGTTAATGAAAACACTGGTGCCTTAAATTAAATGTTTTGACCTAAAATTAAATGTCCATTCTTTACAAGGTGCAAGTCCATATAGATATGACAACAACAATGACGACATGACCATAAGTTACAACCCAACCGCTCCAGCACTGTGATTACCCACAAAAATTAGTGTTTTAATATTTTAAACATGCTATTAATTATTTAACAAAGGTTATTTGATTTTTGCACAATGGAATTTCATTTCCCGAGTTCTACCTTTAGCTGTCAACTATTGGCATAATTTTGATTATTGAAGTTTTGATTTATTTCACCAGCTGTCACTTACTTGAGAACTGTATGCAATAAAGCAGGCATGTTATTGCAGTCAAAGCTCAAGGTAGAAACAAAAAAAGGATGGGAGACCAGGAGAGAGATCGTTTGCAATAAAAAAAAAAAAAAACTGTAGAGCCACAGAAATTCAAACTCCCCTTAGATCAATCTTGGTGGCGAAGACGTTGACATTGATCAATAACATTAATATGAACCTGGTATGCTCAGGGTGACAGAGATGAAAGTAGTACCCAAGTGACAAAGCTGTAACACGGCTGACAGAGGGGGATTATTGTAAACAAAGTACTGCCAATTTAAAATGCAACTTCCCTTGAAGTGTTAGTTAATATTACCCTCTCTACATCACATTAATTGACTGACAAATTATAAAGCAGTATAAAATCTATCAGCAACAATGATCACAATGACGTGAGTTTCATATGGGTTTAAAAAACATGTCAGGCCAATTGAAGCCACCTACAATTACCCTGAGTGCAAACGTCCATGTCTGAAAGACTGGCAGCCATTCACCAGGTAAGTCAGACCCACCACAACCCTGACCAGGATGAAGCCACAGTAAAACAGACTATGAATGATTTCATTAGCAATCCAATCAGCAA
>JAYDZG010000036.1:17197320-17215636 GCA_034509265.1 Microcambeva bendego
ACCCACCACAACCCTGACCAGGATGAAGCCACAGTAAAACAGACTATGAATGATTTCATTAGCAATCCAATCAGCAATGGTGTTGTAAAATACTGATTTTTACCATAATGTGGAACACTGGTTGCTTTAAAAAGCCAGACTCATTTTAAACACAGTATACAGTATAACACTGGGATGCTCATACAGCAAGGTACTTGGCAAATCCTGTCAAAATTTAACTCATAATAGTAGAACTGTACAAAAGACATGTCAGCCTGGCTGTCCCACTAATAACCTATTGAGAATCAGTAAAATGTTGGTTCCTGTGGTCACTTAACTACATGCCCTATAAAGCAATATTATAGTTTAGCTAGATTGTCTGACAAAGTCTAAAGTTATTCCTTGATCCAAAAAGATTCAAATGTAGATGCTAAGATATTGCTAAGTCTTTAGGATTTCCACAAACCACCATAAGTCAGCTCACCTGAAAGGTCACACATGAACCCAAACATCTGAAGAACTGCAGGCCCTGGCTGCATAGCTTAAGGTCAACATACATTCAACATTTTACCTAATAAAAGAATGTTATTCAAGTTCCCCCTCCAGAGTGACGTTAATACCGTTTATGTATCATCACAAATGCAAGTATTTAATACAGAACAATTATAGAACCTGAAGTAGAAATATTACAAAGAATTAAACGTTATTATATATAGTGTACTGTACATTTGTATTAACACTTGAAACCAGTAATATTACAACTTATGTTTGTATTTATTCCGAGTTAAATCTCCTGACGCTTAAATGAATATGTTGGGCAAAATGAATTATATTTTAAGATTTTTTTTAATTCAGCTAGTTGCTAATTAACATTGATAACTAACGGCAACACGTAGTTAGCAAGCGTCGCTAAAAATGCCCATGGGCAAACAAACATTACCTTTTAGCGTCTCAAATATGTAGAATAATTCAACAAATGTTATCAACTGTGTACAAACTTTTATAAATAATTTAACTTCTTAATTTAACGCAGTTCGTGACTCAGTTGGTCAGCAAGCGACTCCTCTTCAAAGTTTGTGCGCGTCGTTATGGAAACAGCTCACGCGGGCTCAAAGGGGCTGTTTACACTGGATACATTTCCTTTAAGTGCATTTTTAAAGTGTCGTTCAGATAAAACATTCTGCATTACTATACATTGGACTGAAGCGACTTTTCAATAAATGAACCAAATCAAGCAATTTGTTTTCCTCAATATTATTTTCATTACTTGTAGGTTTTACTCACGGTCTTATTCGGTTCCATTAACTTATTGGTGGAAGTGACTCACTGAACGGAGTCAGTAAAAGATTCATTTCCCTTTTTAAACAGTGCGATAAAAATATATATTTAACGGCTCCTTTTCAAGCGTCTAGAAATCTGTTTTTTTACACTCAACATAGAAATAATATGCAACAATTAATAGCGGGGGAAATTGCACATAATTTATTATATTACACCCAATACCAATTTACTCTTTGGATTCAAGGACTAGTCAGCCATTTTGGAAACCATTTTCACCAAACTTCGTGAACCTAAAACACAATATTTAGCAGACATATTAAGCCTTTAGCCGAAGAATCCATTTATCCAGAGTGATAAACATATGTTTTATATAGAACATGCTTGATTAAATAATCATTAAACCATTATGGTGTTGACTTGGGCATGTGATAAATGCTGATGAAAGATTCCATGACAAATAGTGGGTCAAAAACATTTTAGATTGGTTAATTCATTCTTTTTTTTTTTGGTCCTGTTAGGTCACTGGTTGTATATTATTTAGCTGTACCCTTGTGTCAGCTAATACTGCTTTTGATTAGTTCTCATTAAAATGTAAAACTAAGTGAAAATTACATATTTTACAACTAAAGTATGGTAATGCGCTAACTAGCAAGAAACTAGCAACATATAAAGTTAATTCATTAAAACTTCATACAACCCAGGATACTTACACAGCCTTCTTTTTTGGCCTTGCAAAGGGCTTAATTGGCTTTTAGGTGTCCTTATATACTGCCTGGGCAAGTTTAGACATGCGTGATAGACCCCTGTTAAATTGGTCCATTCAGAGAGGAGGTTCATTAATTGATTCTATTGTTTGTTTGATATAAGTCATTATTTTTGTTTATGTTTTGTGGCTTAGCTTATTAGTCTGACACAATATACATATTAAACAAGCTTATTTGAATTTTGTATTTATTTAATTAGTTATTTTAAATTGTGCCTACACGTGTCTCCCCCTGCAGAGGAGAAAGATTGGTATGTTCCGGGTAGACTTGTTAAATGCTACTGAAGCACTTTGTAACCTCTGTTATGTGATAGTTAGTAAATTGATATGTTAATAGAATTGTGGTTAAGATAAACCATTAAATATAACATTTATGTAAGAATTCTATTATTTTACTCTTTTCACTAAATAAATACCCTTGCACTGGATGTGCTGCTGTGGTTTGTCATTATTTGCTTAAAAAATCCCACACCAACCTGCAAGCACTATGTGACAGATTGTGGCATCTGTGGAATGGCAAGCCACAAGAAAGTGAGGGTGCCAAAGACAACTGACCACAGTCAAAACTGACAATATTCACAGAAGCTGGATTTAGGCATGGATGAACAGTGGGATAGGATGGACTCACAGGAGGAGGGCATACCCCACAGTGCCAAAATAAAGGTGCTTTCTGAACTAACCTTGCTCCTTGGCATGTTCCTCTCCACCGAGTAAGTCCCAGAATGTGTCTTCCCACAACATCATTCTGGCACTTTCAGTCACTGGGACCTCAGGATCTTCATGAGCCAGTTCCACAACTGCCACAGAACTCTCAGCTTTTACATGCATTGCCCAGCCAGAGGCCCAGAGGGGTGTGTTAGACTCAGCCAAAACTGCATGTTTTCCAAGATGAGGAAAACATTGAGAATTAGCTACTCCAATTTCGATGGCTGGCAAGAAAGTGAGCATGTTTAGCTGAGAACTAGGCTTAAAGATTTGTCACACTGCTGTCAGGCAAGATCCTTGAGGCTTACATGGTCATTGATTAGGAGATATTCAACTTGTAACCAGACCAGAGAGAGATACTGCTCAGGAAATTTTTCATTTCTGAGAATTTTGCACAACAATTGAGTGACCTGCAATACACAGGACAGTTAAGTAAAAATAAGTAAGAAGTAAAGTAATTTTGAAGCATTACACAGTAAGCTGATCAATTCATAAAAAAGAGGGTATCGTAAATGGGTCTCTGCTAGCATAGATAGGCCAAAGCTCAAAACATTTTTGCAACAGAATTATCATTAGGTCAAAAATTATTTATAATGATGCTCAGGTGGCAGTGCAGGATTAGTGGCTAGCTCACATGCGCAGAGAGAACTAGTAGTTGGCTGGAAGCCCTCTAGCAGGCATAATTGGCTAATGTCTGCAGCAGACAAAATTGGCCTTTAGTCTGCTAGGTTACTAAGTGGGTAGCACTGCCGCATAACAGCAAGAAGGTACTGGGTTCGATCCCCAATCTGACTCCTCCGGAAAGTATTCACAGCACTTCACTTTTCCATATTTTGTTATATTACAGCCTTATTTTTTTTAAAAAATTCTACTCACAATACCCTATACTGACAAATGAAAATATTGCTTGGATGTTTTGCAAATTTATTAAAAAAACAAAAACAAAAAATAAAACAAAATCACATGTACATAAGTATTCACAGCATTGGCTAAATAGTTTGTTGAAGCACGTTTGGCAAGAATTACAAGTCTTTTTGAGTATGATGCTACAAGTTTGGCCCACTATTTTTTCTTCCATTCTTCTTTGAACAACCTCTTAGGCTTCATCAGGTTGGATGATGAGCACTGGTGCACAGCCATTTTTAGATCTCTCCAAAGATGTTCAGTCAGGTTCATGAATGTCTCTGTAGATTGCTACATCATCCCAGTTCCTGCTTATGGATGATGGAGGCCAGTGTGCTCATTGGGACCTTCAATGCTGCATACATTTTTCTGCAACCTTTCCCAGATCTGTGCCTCAATACAATTCTGTCTCTGAGATCTACATACAACGATGGACCTTATAAAGACAGATGTGCGCCTTATTAAATCATGTCCAGTCAACTGGATCTACCACAGGTTTACTCCATTTAAGTTGTCAAAACAACTAAAAGATGATAAAAGTTTTAAGCTCAATTTAGAGTCTCAGCAATGACAAACGTCTGGGAGGTGATTTTTTTTAACTTTGTCATTATGATGTACTTTGAGAAGAATTTTGAGGTGAAGAAATGAATGTAATCCATTTGAGAATAAAGCTGTAACATAACAAAATGTGGACAAAGTGAAGCATTGTGAATACATTCCGAATACACTGTATAAGAAGGGATCTGTATGACTGTGCACACATCAGAGTGATTGTCACTTACCTGGGGTCCCCAGTAGCAGCCTCACTGTTTTAAATCAGTAAAACTGAGTAAAATTTACTTATTGACTCTCCGTACTTACTGTATGACTGTGGGTTGTCGGATCCCAATTCAAGAGATCTGAGAGAGAAGTTTGGTTTAAAGTACATACATAATTCTGACAGATAATAAAGAATAAGCTGATGAAAAGCTTTGCATGTGAGAAGAAGAATTTTCGAACTAAATTCGATCATTTACAGGAAGACAGACAGTGCAGGACGGGTGTGATGTGGTGATGAAAGTGGGTGAGGAGGCGAGCAGCAGATTTTTGTACCATACCATCTGAATGTTTATGTAACAGAGGATTTAATCCTTTGACCAGACTTTATTTTAATCTTTATTGTTAAAAAGGAGCCAGAGTGCAAATGTATAGAAGCCAGACATTTGAATCTTTGCTAGCTCTCATTTAGGTTTTTATTGTATGCATTACTAGAATGACAGCCTGGTCCCTGGATGCAATTTGCCATGTCCTTTCTTGCTTTAGTAGCAGGAAGGAGCAGGAAAGAAAGAGGGCGAGGCGAACGGGAGTTCATGACCGTCATTTGAAATCTTCATTTTAAAAAGTAAGATTAAACATTAAAGCCGGTGAGTAATGTAGAGTGGCAAGACTGGCTCCGATAATGTCACTTATACTTCCAGGCAACAGTTTGTAATGCATAATGCAATCCCCTTGATTACAGCAGCACACTTACAATCTCTCAAAATATTTGCTATGAGAATTGCTGAGTCTGTTTTTACCCATCTCCAGGCCCAACTACAATCTTAACACATCATTCTAGACACATTTAGTGTACTTAATCGACAACACTGTATGATGACATGGTGTTCAAATATGTTTGTTCTTATAATTAAAAAGTAATTGCTTTAACTGAGAGTTTAAGGTCAGAAGGGAAACAATTTCCATACACTTTCCTTCTATTATGAAAGCTGAAGTAAAAGTAAACGTGCATAACGCTGTATAATTTACCATGTCCAGGTCAAACATTTTCTGACAAATTATTCATGAATTAATTCATTTTTTTTAAATGTATTTAATCATATTCAACAGTTTTGTCCTGATCATTGTCACAATGTGTCCAAAAACATCATCTGCAAAGTGGGATTACAGTCTGGACAGAAAGTCAATATCTTACAGGTCATCACACCCTCATCTGTCTACTTACATCTAGCAGTAATTAAGGGAGGAGGAATCCTAAGTACCTCAGACTCAACAGACAGTGCACTTGAAAAATTACATCTTAGCAAAGGAAACTTAAACATAGGTAAATGGTTCTTAAAAAAGCTTCTGGAATTTTCCCTAAAGCTTCTTTAAATGGTGCAAAAAAGAAAATCAGATTGAGCTAAATCTGTACTATAAGCTCTCTTAGACACGATCGATAACTACTCTTCACAACTTCATAGTTTAAAACCAAAAGTGCTGAAACTTTTATAATAACCCTTGTAGAAGATGTAATTCTGTTCTTTTTAGAGGAATAGATAGATGATACTGGAGAATGACAATGACACACAATGAATTGCTCCAGTTAGGGGGTCACCTGAGCAAATTGTAATCTGGCATTATTGATTTGGCATAGTTTTATGCCGGATGCCCTTCCTGATGCAACCCTCCTATTTATCTGGCCTTGGGACCTGCACTTCAATGCACTAATTTGTGCATCCTAGTTGCTAGGGTGGCACCCCACCAAGATTCGAATCAGGGAGTTCAGACAATAATAATAATAATAATAATAATAATAATAATAATAATAATAATAATGCAATACAAATATTAGTCAAAGTCAGTGCAGCCTAGATTGTTTGTGTGTGTATGTGGGGGTGGAACTGAAGGACTGGGATAGAATGGAATGGTAAGTCAGCAGAAGTGGTAGTTCGAATCGATGCATTCTTACTGATTTGCTCTGGGCTCTATTTCAGCCAACATGTTTCACCCCTGTATCCACTACAGACCCTTGTAAATAAAAATAGTAACCGCAGACTTTGATGTGTATTTAGTAAAGCTTTACATCCACACACTAAAACCGACAAAATTGTTTTATAGATCTGCATTGTGCACAAAGGTCCATACATCATGATCACAAAGGTCCATACATCAATAAATCATGTAATGTATCACAATAAATAAGCCTTCACATCACAGCAAGAAGGTGTTTGATTCCCCGATGGAGTGGTCCAGGTTCCTGAGTGGAGTCTGCATTTTCTCACAGTGCCTATGTGGGGTTTGTCCACAGTCCAAACAACTATAAGTTCGGGGAAATGAAGATACAAAACTGCCCGTGATGGTTTTTGTCCTGTCACTTATGTCCAAACAAACATCACCAAGAAGGTTAAAGCAAAGACATCATTTTATATAATTGTTTTTAGCCCCTAGAGAGCCAGGCAGAGATTAACAACTAATGATTCATGTAGTGTTAAGCATTGCAGCCCTAGGGATGCTTCTGCAAGGGCTGTAACAGTTTATATCGAGAATGAAAACCTGAGAGTACCAATGTCCTCTTCATAATCCGCATTAATCAAAACTACTCTTTTGGATTGGTTTAACTTATTACAGCTGGACTCTAGACAATTACCTTTGTGATCATCTCGCTAGCTCAGAGATTATACGTATTAGCTGGGAACAGGCTTGCATCCAAATTTTCACTTTCATAAGTAGGGGAAGAAAAGCATTATCCAAAAATAAACACGGTTTGCCTTCAGAAATAATAATGTCATCTTCAAGCGTGCATAAAGCCAAGACAAGGCAGTGAAGCGTTCTACACTTATCAAGTGAATGAACAGAGTCCCCTGAAGCCTTGCAATAAACCATGGTTTATATTAATAGAAAATACTTTTTTATTTTTTATATCCTTTACACACTCGGTTAATTGTATTAATAGCACTGGGGTTTGTTTTGTATAAATAAATATATATATATAAAAGTCACAGACCTTCATAACTCAGGAAAACATACTGTGACAGATACATCATTTCTGTAAGTTCTGCTTACAGCCGTGGAAAAAAATAAGAGACCACTTCAAAATTATCACTTTAGTTCATAATTTGTCTGTTTGACCAAAATAATCAGTGTTGTTTCATCCTGTTCTACGTCTTATTGTAGTTTCTAGAATAAAACAAAGGAATGTCATTTGTTTTTTTAAAATGCTAAATAAAGAGTTTAAAAAAAGTGAGGACATTCTTTGAAGAACACTCGTATCTATTTATCCATCCAAACATCACTGAGGTCAATGAACCAACATTTAAACTGTGACTTTACTGCCACTTTAAATGGACAGTGGTGTCACAAGGGCATGATCTCTATTGATCCAGGCTGGCATTAAAAGAATGATGCTGTATCGACTGTCTGTAGTGTTGACAGTGGTCTAGAGTCATCAGCATCATTAGCATTAAGCTCATTCTGTCAATTACAATCTGACTGAGCGATCCATCTTCCTTGGGGACTGCTCCAGGCCCGGAAAGCAGTTTGCTTGTTCAGAAACTGACCCCTGGTGCTGCTAGACGGTTCGGGACATGACAATACAGGGTCAGTCTAATATGTATGATGGAGAGCTGTGTTGAAATGAAATACTTCTTCAAGACTGGATAAAAAAAGGTTTTTAAGCTCTAATGAATCATTTCACACTTTCCACCTTGCACATTTTTGCACGTTTAATGAGGTCAGATAAGTGCCGAAATTTTGTCTTTGCCAATCAGTAACAAAGTGTTCTCGATTTTAAAAACAATATCATTAAGGAAGATGTCAAAGGGTAAGTATCAGGTCGAGCACTTACATTTTTAATACAGCACACAATTATCACACTTCATACATTCCCCATTTATTAAAAAACACACTTCCACTGAACAAATGGCTCAGACGAGTGTCAGTAAGATCTCCGGTCACTTTAATGAGTCAGTGAACACTGAATGTGAGTTTCTAGCTCATAACACCCTACAGCTCATCATGTATCGCCTTCCCCTCTGCCAGATCCAATGCACCCAGCAGCAGCAGAGCACCAGTGTTGTTATCCTTCACCAAGATGATGAAAGGATGATCTGCGTAGAACAGTTTCGGGTTCTTCACATACTCCTTCTCATCTGTGCCATCCTTGCTGCCCGATTCAGGGGCCAGTTCCAGAGCAGCCCAATGCAGAACGTCCCCCATGTGAAGATTTCCCTTCCCCAGCCCAGAAAAATCCGCCACCTTCTGGTCCCAGGCATCAACCACACCCAGCGTGGCTAACTCTTTCTGAAAGAGACAAGAGGAAAGAGTGAAAAGGAATTTTATTAACGGCAGACAGTATGAATGAACAGGACATATTTCATGTTTTGTCAGGTCAACTTTATTTCATTTATTACCAAACATCCATTTGTGCATTTCAGACCTGCAACACAATCCAAAAAAATTAAAGCAGGGACAGTAAAGCATTTACCACTTTGTTATGTTGCAATTCCTTCTTCTACAGAAATTCCTTGAAAAATGCATGGATGTATCTGGAAAAGATGATGTCTTGAAGGCAGCATATGTTTCTCCAAGATCTCAGAGGGCTTTTCAGCATTAATCTTGCATTAATGTCATTTTATTTGCATTTCCATACTGTGCTAAGTTTTTTCAGATTTGGGGTTGTAGACAACAAAGAAAAATGTCATGTCAGCTAATTCAGGCTGACAAATCAAAAGCCTTCATCTCAGATAACTCACGAACAACTACAAGAAATGCAAAATGATTCAAATCAATTATGCATGCAGGATGAAATAAAACAGGAAGAATCTAAACTAGTACATTATCACAGATAAAACTGCTTAAGTGTTTCAGAATCTAATAAGGCATCTACACTTTTTGCATAATAATTGTCACATCCTAGGATTTATAGCCATGTCAGAGGTTTTTTTTCATTGCACAGAATATATTTTGCCATTATTAATTCTCCAGACACACACACACACACACACACACACACACACACACACACACACACTGATTGTCCCTCCTGGGCTGGATGGGATCTTCTAGCAAGACAATGTGAAATGTCTGGCATTGGTTGGAAGACATGTAGGTACTGCTGGATCACTAATTTCTAGACTTTTGAGTACTACCTAGATGGTCCCTATTGATCCCCACATACACTGTCCAGCAGCTGTAGGATGTACTGCAGTCAGCATGGCTACAGATCCATGTCCTTATTGAGTCACTCCCAACTAGTCTAGCTGCTGTCTGTGCTGTCACATTAGCTGGTGGTCATAATAATGTGACTTGACAGTACATTTCATTTGTTCATGGCCAATCACTAAGATATTGTCTGTGTATCACTGTGAAGTAAGTGAAAACATCTGATGCAGGTCTTTAATATTAGCCAAGTACATGTGCTGGTAATTTAGGCTAAGAAAAATATATAATTATGAAGATGTGTATAATTATTCTGGGCATTGTTCATGTCATATTCTACATACTGTTTATAGATCGAATACAAATCATAACATGTGAAATAAAATCAAATTTAAGATGCTAAGAAAGCTGAATAGCCTTTTAAGAACATCATATTATGACAAAATATAGTTGAGAATACACAATTCTCCAGCCAGATGCCACTGGCAAATTGAAATACATACAGTGACACAATAAATCAATAGCACTTCAGAAGTTTATTCATCTTCTTCCTCACTATCTTTGAAAGCATGACGAATGTCCTTAGTGGCAGCAGAAGCGATACAAAACTGGTCAACAGCAGTTTGAAGAGAGCGGCCGGGGAAGAGTTGCTTATGAATAATTTAAAAATGATCCCCCTGACCTCAACCCTCCAATGTTTTCCTTTCTAATATGAATTCCACAGAAAGACGCTTTCTGGCAGGTAGTTTATATTCCAGCAGATGAGATCTGGTGGAGCCGACATTTTACACAGACTGAGAGAGGGAGGCAGTGAGGGTGGGTGTAAGATCCAACAACACAATCTGGACATCTTTTCAATGTGGGACCATACTAGAGGCTTGAACTTGGTTGGTTCCTTCCTGGTCCCTTCCTGGTATTGGATTAACCAGCAACTTGAACCTCACAAAACAAAGCCATTTTTACTGGGACCAACATTTGTACTATTAGTACTTAATACAGTTAAATAATGATACTTTGCTTAGTCTCACCAATATCTCACTACTGTATAGATAATTAGGCTAAAACTAGAGGCTTGAACTTGATTGGTTCCATTGTGGTCCATTTGTTTATTTGGATTTTAAACGTCATGTTTTACCCACATGGGAATCAAACCCAAGACTTTGTATCCAGTTTGGGATTTAACAGGAACTTAAAACCCCAAAAACAAATATATTTACCTATCAGGACAAATATTTTACTATAAGTAATTTAAGACAGTTAGATAATAGTGATTTTACTGTTATTCCTGCCAATGCCTTACTTCAGAAAATTAGACTATAACTAGACACCTTAACTTCCTTCCTGGTCCCTTGGTATCAAGTTTGGGACTTAGTTTGGTAACTTCCTTAGGGCAAGCAGTAGCCTAGTGGTTATAGTAAAGGACTAATAATCAGAAGGTTGAGGTTCAAGCCCCACCTTTGGATAAAGGCATCTGCTAAATGCTGAAAATGTAAGTCTAACTTAAATTGATGAATCATGTGTAAGCAGTACCTACATACTGGTCCTGTCATTAATATAAGTGCACATCACGTTAAACTACATGTTAATATACAACACTACAGAAAATAAGGCTAATGCCAGATAAAGAATGAAAACGTTCACAAACAAAATAAAAAATAACCAGACACATTTAAACGAACCCTCCCATGGTTGAATATTCTGCGTATGTTAGGCATTATGAACACATCAATCATTTACCTAACCACTTCCTCCTCATCAGGCTTATACTGGGTCCAGAACGGGTTCAGAATGAGTATTACACACTCCCCCATCAACCCCACTCTCTTATATCCAGGATAAATGTAATGTAATCCATCTTTTACATGTTTTGGGGGGGTTTGAGAAAACAGAAGCACTTGGAGAAAACCCACCTGGAAAGTACATGGAAAACTCCTTACATACAACGCTGCATGTGACTATCAAACATTATCAAAACTTGAATAGAATCTGGAGAAATCACTGTAAATAAAACATATTGAGGTGTCAACGAGAGAAAGGAAACTGCTTTTTATAAAGCTATATTGCTTCTGCATTAGCTACAAAAGCGTAATGAAGAGACCGGATCTAACGTAGGCAGATCCCTTCCACTTTGTTTAGTCAAGAACAGAACAGGCACAACATCAAACACAAAACACTTAATGAAAACACTAACTTACAAACTTGACCACAAACCCACTTTACAATCAGAAAAAAATGCTTTGCTCATGTCTGAAGAGCGTCATGGGATCCTGTGTTGTCCAATCCATGATGAGGGAGCCCCTCCCCCATCGTACTATGTGAAGTCCTGTGACCTTCATTAGCTTTTTTGATAAACCAACATGTATCTGTATATGCCAGATGGTTAGATGGATAGATGCCTTTGGCCTATCACCTGAAAGCCACTGTTGGAAAGCCACTGGTGCAAAGCCTGGATTTGATGGCTTGGGGGCAATGCTAGGCCGTTTGAAATCTTAGTTGGGAGACTAACATGGGAGGAGTTGTGAAATATCTCGACACAGAGTCGTTATCTTACAGTAACATAATAGTTCTTATCGTTGCTCAACTCTGTATTGCAAAAAATATTTATTAACCTCCAGCTCACTGCAGAACAATCCATGCTGATTGCCAGATTGTTCTCAGATTTAATAATCTTTTCTCCTTTTTATTATTTTTTTTATGTCAAAACATAGTTCAGGCGACCAGATTCATCTGCGATTGCTTCGGTCATGTAGTGTAAAACACTAAAACCACTCAAAAGAATACAGAGTGCAAGAGATACAGTTAGGTGGTGTGAACTGTAGCGATCTGAACAACATGGCGTAAGACTTCCAGCTACATGAAACAGCTACAAGTATTTAATGCACAGGCCATGATATAAGAATATCTAGACTATGTTAAGTGTAAATTATTATTATTTAAAAAAAAAAAAAGCTCCAATAACTGGTGTTACATCACAATTTTTTGGATGAGTTGATGGTTGAAATGTCATTTAACTGTTCCAAGTTTTGTTTTGTTTTTTTTAAAGAATTGGAACATCCTTAAAATGCAAAAAAAAAGTCCCAATCATAAGCCTGGGGAAGAAAAGTCAGTGGCATCCTTTGTCACCCGGGTTAACATGGTACAACCCACTTCATTTCCATCTCCAAGCCCTTCCTTTAACACCAAGCATTACCCTAATGCACTTCTATCGTCCTCATCTATAATTCCTCCTTCCTCCACTTCAACACCGTCTGTCTGCGTCTCTGCCACCTCTGTGCCATCGTCATCCCTCATCTGCCCCCTGCACTCATGTCCCCCTCCTTCTTTTCTCACACTCTCGCTTTCTCACCTTAACATGAATTATCTGCTTCTTCGACTCGCCTCAGACACTTTCCGTTGTCCTTCATGGTGAAACTTCTGTCCTTCGGCTAGCAGAAAAACTACATAATCATGTAGTTGTTCAATTCAGTTTATTTCTCTCCGATAGTTATTTTTAACTCGCCCGGGATTGTTGAAAAATCTGTTGTGTTCCAGGAGTTGTATTGTGATTTATATTTCTGCACTCTGATCTCGGTCCACGAAGTCCTGGAGCAGTTTTTTTTGAAACCGTGCTGACACTGCAGCATGCGTCGCAATGGCAGTGCTGTCGCCAGCAACTAGACTCACATACAACATTAGCAGACATCTCTCAGCATGTATAATGCCAGAACCTATAAATAAAATTCCCTGCCTCACTTCCACTTAGCTTCCACAATTTGATCCAAATTTGCAAAGTGACTTACAAAAATGGCCGAAAACAATTTGAAGGTTAGAGGACTTAATGAGGGGCCCAACAGTGGTAACCTGTTGATGGTGGGCTTGACCCAGCAACCGTCTTTACACTAATGCCATTTAGTAGATATTTGTATCCAGAGTGATTTATAATTACAACTTAATACAATTCAAACTACAGTGGGTAGCCATAGTCTGGTGGTTAGAGAACTGGGCTTGAGATAGGAAGGTTGCAGGTTCGTTTCCCTGCGCGGAAAGGTCATGACTGAAGTGCCCTTGATCAACGCCACCAACCCCTAACTGCTCCCAGGGCACCATGGCTAGGGCTACCCTCTGCTACGGGCACATGTGCTCACTGCCCCCTAGTGTTCCCTTTTCTATATGTGTGTTTCACAGATTGGGTTATAATCAACAATAGCAACTTGATGTCCAGTAACTTAACTGCTGATCTACCACTGCCTTAACAAAGCTATTTGATACTTTTATGTAAAGTTATTTATAATAATGACTAAATACAATTTAAATAATAAAGGGTTAAGAACCTTGCTTGGGGGCATATTGGTGTAATGGGGGTTGAACATGCAACCTTCTGATTACAAGTTGTACAACTTAACTTTAGAGCTACCACTGGCCAGGCAAAGCATTTACATTCATGGCATTTAGTAGATGGTGTTTTCCAAAGATATTTACAGCACAGTTGACTGAAGGGCCTTGCTGAGGGGCTCAACTGTGGCAACTTGGTGATGAAGTGGCTTGAACAGAAGGGGCTTGATGAAGGAGCTTTAACTACCACTGCCTAAACAAAGCATTTATATTCATGACATTGGGTAGATGCTTTTCTCTTAAGTGATTTATAATTATGACTGAATATAATTCAAACAATTGAGGGTTTAGGGCCTTGCTGAGGGAACCAACAGTGGCGAGTGATTAACGGGTGATAGTGGAGCTTAAATAATAAATTTACTGACTACTACACTAGTATCTTGCGGGCTAAACTACCATTGCCTTGATGATATAAAATAATGAAGCAGTCTAGTAGGGTCACTTATTTTTAAAACAATCCGTCTTTATCATTTGCGAGGTGATAGCAGTACTCAGTGATGGCAGTGGATCAGAGCCAGACTTCCTGTGGTTTCTGAGGCTCTTTTTGTAACAGCAATGTGTGAGAAATGTACACATACACTACAGGCTTCTGGCAAATACCAAACACTACATGGCTGGGAGGTTTTTGCAATAAATGCTTAAACTTTATAACACAGCCGCAGATTAGATCTGTTCGATTTACTCAAAAAGAAACGCATACCATAAAGAGATTTGTGGGATTGCAAGCTACTTTCGGAATTTGCTCAAGCTTAATAGTATCAAAGAGCTCAATCACCAAGGCAACACTATAAAATGCTAACAGGGAAGGTTAAGCTTTGGTTTAATTCAAGCAAGCAAGAAAAATCTGGGTACTAAATCAAATAGGAGAAAATGGCAGATGACTACCCAAGACTGAGCATTCAACATTCTACTATAACTCCCATAAGGATGAACCTGATCAAAAAAGCGACCCTTCATATAACGATGTATGTTGAAACAATAGCCCCACATGCAAAGGACAGTGATGGTTTAGTGGTTAAGGCTGGTAATTAGAAGATTGCCCTTCAAGCCCCACTTACGTTAAGTTGCCACTGTTGGGCCCCTGAACCATCAATTGCTCAAAATGGTGTTCAGTTGTAAGTGTAAGTCACTTTGGATAAAAGCGTCTGAAAAATGCTGAAAATGTAAGTTGGAAGTGATCTCTGTTCTCAGACAAAACAAATATGATAGGTTATTACAGTGCTTGGATGGAACAGTGATAAGGTATAGTGACTCACTAAACACTGAGAGAGTTAGTAAGCTGCTGGGGAAAGCCTGGTGGCACTACCGGCTGGTCAGGTGTCCACATACAAACATGGTCAGCCTTGGAGATGGTCAAAGCCCCAATGTAGACTAATGTCCTCTTCAGGGAATTTATGTCTACAATTAAGCATTTTTCTCCAGGGTTTCTTCCCATCTAGGCCCAACCAATTACATAATTGCATTATCTTGCCTGACCATGTGCAGTTTTCTATTTTACCTGAAGTAGGTGGGTTTATATAAGGATCACTATCACACACTGGAAACCCTGTTCAGTCATTGTCTCAGCAGTGGGACAACTCCCCCAATTCTTAACAGTTTTAAACTCATGATTAAATTATGACCCATTTAATGGGAGTCGAGTTATGTAACTGATTCTGTACTACACAACTGGATCTCTTGCAGATGAGACTGTCTGGTCTCCCAAACTATGTTTTGTCATTAAAAAATGTGATTTAGGAGAGGTTTATATGTCCAAAAATACACATCAACAATTAGCAAGCGATCAAAGTCGTTTGTGCACTGATGTACAGTGTAAAATCAAGTATATATAGAATATAAATGAACCTGAGTGAAGATGTGCATTTGGCAATTCTCAATGCCAGTTGCCTGACTGATATCCAGATTTTTAGCAAGCTGGATATCTCATCAGTCAGATTGAGTCATTGAGCAGGTCGCAAAGTTGAGTTGGCGATTGAAAATCAGGGCAAAATCTTTAGTGTGAACTGGGCATTAATTGCAAAAAAATTAATAATTATTTTATGATGTGCTAGCTTTGTGGTAAATGGAAAAATAAGGAGGCAAAAGTTGAGCCTGAAAAGGCTGATGGACGAATATGTAACTACAGGGCCATCGATTTCAAGAAAAAAATCTATCCCTCGTGATCGTCTGTTAACGAAATAAATGAAACCGACGGATAAAGGAACTGGCAAGGAGCTGAGAAAGAAAAAGCAGAAAGAGAGAGAAGAGTAAGCCAAAGTAAACATTATTCATCTCTAATGTCTTTCACTGGGTGGATATCAAGCATGTCACACGCTCCCGGTGAGCAAATTTCTCCTGACTTGACATTCTGCTGTTCTTTTTTTGCTTCTGTTTGTTCTTTTGATTAAACTTTGGTAGTTTCCTCCGATTTTTTGTCACCGTGCACATCTGACAACAAAGTAAACACATTCATTTTGCTGTAGAAGTAAAGCAGTATATTTCGCTGTCAACATCTGTCTGAAACCACAAAAACCAACGTGCAAGAATAATGAACATTCATGCCACAGGACTCTTTTCTATACATCATCAATGTGTGACACTGCAGGAGAAGAGAACAGGAGGATGGTGCATTAGTGCATTTTCCAGCCTCAAACCATATGTTTTATTCAGCCCCACAGCTTCTAAGCGACCATTCCAAAAAACGCCTTCAGAGATTATTCAGGGTTCTTTGTCATTCATGTCTAATTCACGCCGGACCCATCCCTCTGTCCCTCTCAGCGTCTATGTTCTTGGTCCCTGCTTCACTTATACATTTATATTTATCCCACTCACATCTCATTCTGCCAGGCCAACTTTTCAACAAGTTTTTTCAACAAGAGTCCAGAAAGTCATTTGGGATTCCAGAAAAGTTCGAAAGACAGTATGTAAAATAAAAAAATACAAATAAAAACAACTTGACACAAGCCAAGTGGGTAGTGCCTTGGGCTATAAATCATAAAGTTGTGGGTTCAAATCCAGGTTCTGCCATGACTATTAGGCTCTCAGCTCAAATGAGCTCCAGATGAGCTTGATCTTATTGTACTGTACATAATTTACTTTGAAAAAACGAGAAAACTGGTCCAGAGGAATAACCTACATGATATAAAATATACACCAACCAGGCATAGTATTATTACCACTGACAGGTGAAGTGAATAAAAAGGATCATCTCTTCATCACGGCATTTGTTAGTGACTGGGAAACATTAGGCAGCAAGTGAACATTTTGTGCCAGTCCCAAGCCAGGTAAAAAAGAAGGGTTATGTCAGAATGTAAACAGGAGCAGCAGAAAGGAAAAAAGGATAGGGCTGGATGTTGATCAGTTTGGCTTTAACTATGTTCTTGTGTTATTTCGTAGGATGTAATAGATTATTTTTGTTAAGTAGGTTAACTAATACATTTTGGGTTATGACTACCTTTGGATATCAGAGTAAATGTGAATTTGGTAATGAATTTCATTATCAAATTATCAAGCGTTTATAGCCTAATCCAAGATGCATTTGAAGTACAAGTGTTTTCTTTCTATTTTCAATATCTCCCATTCCTTTTGTTATATTTCTATCCTATACACAGATCAGACAAAACATTATGACCACCTTATCTATGACTAATATCATGTTGGTCCCAGTTTTGTGGCCAATTTGCAACAATGCACTGTGCATTCTGACACCTTTCTATCAGAAGCAGTATTAACTTTAATTCTACACTACCTCGACTGTTGGCCAGCCTTTATCTCCTGTTGTGCCTCAATGAACCTTATTACTGGTTTACCACTCACACCACACCAGAGCTGCAGTTTTGGAGATGCTCTGGCCCAGACTTCTAGCCATCATAGTTTAGCCCTTGTTGTTCAAATCTGTACACTTGGCTAATCACACTGCTTCTACAGTCAACATTGAGAATAAAATGTTCACTTGCTGTGTAATATATCCCAGCTCTGTCCACTAGACTTAAACTGTCACTGTGTGAATGTATTTAAGTATACCACCCTCTTTTGCTTTAGTAAAACTCTAAGTGGCCTAGTATTGTCATAACAAAAGGAGCATTATTCATACATTAAGACACTTGGCTAAGAAGCCTGGCACAAAGCTTTGCATGACCTAGACTGGGAGCTTGTTTACTTTGGTTACATCCTTGGCATGAAAACAGTCACACTCAAATCAAAGCTCTACCACAACATCCTTGCCCAGATGCTCTGGTGTGTGCATTTCTCAGAGTGCAACTACACAGTTCATTGGGGTTGTTCTACACAGTTCTACTTTGTTTACAAGTGTAACTAGCTCCAGACAAACTGGTCTCAAACAAACTGTAACCCATGTCCCCACTTGATCATTAGATGAACCAAGATGTCTGCCAAGCTGACAAGGCCGTCAAGCCCCGTTACAATTTTCAAGAATTTATA
>JAYDZG010000036.1:17225004-17240015 GCA_034509265.1 Microcambeva bendego
CAACAGTGAATAATATACTGCATAATACACATTTTAAAAAAATCACCTTTAAAATAAAAATGAATGATTTTTATTTCAAACTGTAACAGTTTCTTTCCAAAAGCCATCAAACTCATTAATGACATAATGAGTTAAATAACGTTCAGTACCCCATTAAAATTAAAAACCCCATTAAACCCCATTAAAATTGTGTCATAATAACCATGGTTGCCTGATTGCAACAGTGGTTGCCAGCAAAAACCTTTTCAAAATCTGACAAAATGCAGATTTAACCACCAAAACAAAACAGAATATGCAGATGGTGTTTAGCATTTTACAAATGATAAACCAGTTAAACCACCATGACCTACAAAAGAATATATTAAAATATACAGACCAGTAATTAAAGGACAAATGAATTTTGCTTGATTGTCTTTGTCCAAAAAAGTCTAACCTTTGCCTTGCCATCTAGCATGAATAACCGTATTGATGAATGTGGCTACTGTGTCTTTTGGACTGGAAAGAAAAATTTGTCAATCAAACTTGACAAGGGGTCGGGTGGGTTGGGAGAAATTCGGCCTATTTAAATTCCAGCTGCTTACGAAAGCTGCTTTTTATTTTTATTTTGAGCCAAAATGATAACCAGCCCAAAGTTTTTTTCCCACCAATTTTCAACAAATTCTGGCACATATTGTAAAGATTATGTGAGATTGTAATCTAACCTCTATTCATACATATGAAACACAGTAGTGCAGTGTTACTTAACTATTGGCGGCCACCAATAGGAATGAATTTTATAGATGAAATCTGTCAAGTTCTGTGGGCAGCATTTGGATCCAGGCAAGAATTTGAACATGCTTGATACATTACGAGTCAAAAGTTCAGACACACCTGAAGGAAAAAGCTGGCAACAAATGGTCATTCTAGACTGTTAGAAATCATTCCAGGTAATGATGCTTGTTAAGCAAATTTAAAACAGTAGACTGTGTAAAGTGCTTATCTAAGCAAAATGCAGTTATAAGACCATAATATACCCTTTTTGCTTTAATATGTTCCTAAAACCTCAGCAAAAATGTCTTTACAACTGTTATGGTAATACCTGTAGGCTGAGTGCACTGCTGATGTTGACTCGTGGTAATGACAGTGATATGTTATTGTGGCTTAGCTTTCCCAGCCACTTCTCCAGTCGCTCCAGGGTCAGCAGACGCTCCAGCCTGGTCAGATTCTCCACATGGAAAGGCAAGAGAAGCACCATGCTGGCCTTTCCTCCCCACAGTCCCAGTTCTAACACCTGCACCATATTCTCAATGTCCTCATAGTGCCGGTATACACCTACAGATACATACATAAAGTTTCACTTTGATGGCAGGATATGTTTAGCAGTCAAGCTAGGAGAGCAAATATTTCAGTTTTGTGTAATATTCAAATACTCTTAGCCCTTGTTAACCCTCTTAACCAACAAGGATGTGGGTCCCTGCTGAATCTGGTTTCTTTCAATGTTGCCAATGTTGCATTAGGCTTGCTCAACAGACATTTTGTGTATGTTGGCCCTAGAGTCTGTAAAGTTTCTCCGAGACCATTTCTATTGTAAAACAATGTACAATCATATGTAAATAACAATATAAGCCATTACCTGATTGGTGCATCATCTCTACTTTAGTGTACTTGGTCCCCAAAAAGTTTCTCAGATCTTCATTGTCTTGGTCAAAGCCATGATCCCAAAACCCTAAAGTCAAACAAAACAGAAATTGTACTTGTTAAGTAGGTCCTGAGTTAATCCTACAACAAGACAGTTCCACAGGTGGAAGATATTTTCTTGCCATAGACACCCTTGGTCGGCTCTACAAGGGTGTTGGCCTGATCTAGATGCTTATATAGGTAGATATAACCAAAACTCCTGAAAACATCCATCCATATTATGTATTAGAAGCCAGTATTTCATTTACATTCAATTTTCATGTCATTTTCATCAACAGTTTCATCCTGGTCCGAGGCATGGCAGTTCCGATTCCCCTGGCAACACTGGGCACAAGGAACAGAAGAACAGGGCACCAATCCATCACAGGGCTTTAGCCACATCCTCAAACAGACCCAGTACCATCTGTGCAGACGTGAAGAACTACCAAGGATCTCAGCAGTAGCATGGGCTAGCATAACAGGCCGCTACACCTGTACAAACACACCCACAGTTGAATACTGTTAACATCAACTGAAAAAGAAAATGAGCTAATCTTGTTTTGAACCAGCGAATGAGGCAATTTTTCAAAGCAAAGGCGGCTTCCACTATGAACTTGACAGATTAGATCTTATTAGGCTGAAATGGTACAGAACTACATTAGGGACACTGTGACAGAATGAGAAAAAAGAGATGAAATGAAGACAAGGCAATAGATGGAGAAAAATAGGGACTGTGCATATGAGGAAGAGGAGGTGCAGGACATATTATTGCAGTCCATTAAACCCATTCCGTTTTATAACAAAGATGTCATTCGATAGACTATTAGTGGAATTATAGTCACGTGCTTTTTTCCTAGGCTTTTCTCTCTGTTGAATTAGCCACAGCAAAGTATGTCTGTGTGTGTGTGTGTGTGTGTGTGTGTGTTTGTGACACAGACAAAAAGAAAATGAGAGATAAAAGAATGTCCATTATTCCTATAATAGGACGGCAGCTTCATACAATGTGGGGTTACAGTATTTCACCCCATTATTGTAACCCACTACATCAATTTCTCTGGTCCACTTATGGTGTTAAAGGAGATTCTTCATTAGCAGTCTGTGATTGCCAGAACTCAGTCTGTCCTCTTTTCAAACAGTAGACGCTGATTTTAAGCCCGATGTGAGCCGGGCCTTTGGGAAGCACTTAGTCATAGCCGGATCTTTACATTTTTACTGTATTATTGCTATGCATCACCATTTCTCATCCTTATTGCTCTTATATTTGAAATATGCTAGCAATAATAATAAGGGGTCTATGGCTCAATACAGCTTGCTTGATATTTTGCCATGTTCAGCTCTTAAAGGACTGTGTATATTCAAAAAGATTCCTCACTATGTTGGGAGTAGTAAGTGGTGGGTCTTGTTTGAGAGAGCTTATAGTCCAGAACTAGAACGATCTGATTTAAAGGAAAGAAGATTTTCATGTAATGATCATGTAAAGAGTGGTGTAAAAATATATATATTTTAAAATTAAAAATGAATGCTTGGAAAGTGAATCCCAAAAGATCTGGCTATGTTGATATTTGTTTTTTTAAATTCCTAATAAGTGTAGCTTTAAAAAATGTTCCTCATAACCCATGAATGTGAATATTTGTCATATCTTTGAATTATAACCTATTTATGCTCATGACTGTGTTTGACATTAAACCTGAACTGATACATTTTGTAACTACTGTTTCTGTTGTGAATCCAAGATGTATAATCTACATGGTTTTTGGACTGTGGGAACAAACCAAACCCATAATAAACCCATGCAGAAATGTGAAGAACATGCAAACACAGAAAGAAGCCCGACTGCTCCACCAGGGAATCGAACCCTTCATGTTGTGAGGCAACAGTGCTACCCCCCTTGTTCGTGATAATGATTCTTAAAGTCCAAAATTGTTCTAAGAGCCCTCCAAGCTAAACAGCAGCACACCATACTGGGTTTATTAATAATGGAAGGAGTCACCCAAGATCCCCTTGCTGGCCAAAGAACGTTGTGACACTTGAGCGTGGTTTTAAATAACAAAGTTTAAAATGTGATATTCATATTAACTGTATACTTATTGCTAGTCACAGTGTGTAACTGCACATGAAATGAGCTTAAGCTGCTAAAGGAAGTTCGCTTGATGGTGTGTTTGTGCAAGCCAAACAGTTTCTATTTGTAAAACAGACTTCAAAGCTTCTGTGTTTTCTCTAAACTCTCAATGCCAAAAATTCTGTGGATCGACTCTTTTTGAGGCCAGCTCCCAGACCTACAACGAATATGTTAGGATAATAAAACAATGTAGCATATTGTCATTCTTTATCTGCTGCTCCGGGATTAATTATTGTTCACAATGCTACTGCCCAACATTGCAGTGTACTGGCAAAGAGGGACTGTCTGAAGTTTTAGATAGGAAAAGGTCTCTGTAGGCTTGAGGCTGGGTTGACGCTAATTTTATTTATAGAACAAAATAGCCCTGTGGAGTCATATTTCTTCAATAAATGTATTAAATACATGAATTACCTGTGTTATTAACATACTTTTGTAATAATTTGTATATGTCAAAGTCACCGGCCGCTCCAACCACAGAAACCCTTGAATCTTTGGTGATCCAATGTTGAATAAGAAGGAAGTTGTAGCCTAGTGGTTAAGGTACTGGACTAGTAATAGAGATTGGTGGTTCAAGCCCTCAAACTGGAAGCTGGACCCTTCATCTTAAAGGTGTTCAGTAAGGGTCAGGGATCTGCACTGGCTAGTGCAGTTCCATGATGTAGTGTTTATTTTATGCCATAATATTTTATACACTTGGAGCTTAGTTAATCGAGGAGGCTTTTGTTTAGGTTGACAAGCCAACGCATCACTGGTCACTGCTGATTATTCACAGCTGCACCTTGTTTAGGGATACTGCTTAGAGGATTTAAGGAAGCAGCCATGGGTTATTTTGAGTTGTTTGGTTCCAAGATCATGCTATTTTGGTTTGGCTTGTTACACTCATGTGCTGGTTGTTATTTTGGCTCCTGTTTGTTTGTTCCTGTTCATGCGCAGAAGTCCTGTTTAGTGTTAGTGTTGTTCATGTCCGGTGTTCGCCTAAGATTTAGGTCCAGTTCGGTTCATGTTTCATGCGTTTAGATTTACAAGAACATTAAGCATTTAGCATTTGTGTAAATGTTTTAGTGTGCCTTGTCTTGTGTTTTGCTATTATTGAACACTTTGTTAAAACATATCCGTGTGTGTCCACCCCTCTTCTCTTAAAGTCTTAATGTCGGTACACTCGGAAGCTTTCTTGAGTTTTATTTTGTTTTGTTTTTTTATTAAATGTCAGATGTATACTTCCTTAATTCCTGTTAAATTTCCAAATTAACAGACCAGTACCAAACACTTATAACCACATATTGATGTTTCATATTAAAAAGTGCCTAATGAGCTGAACCTGATCTGTGTTGTTCCATAATTAGCCATTATGAGAAACATCTTATCCTGAAGGAGTAAGGCCTTTTATTCTATTGTGAAATTGTGCCAAGCATGGCGTACGCCTCAATGGCATGCACGAGTTTCACTTGGGCTGGTAAACACAACTAAAGGTGATCTCATCAATTACACTAATTACAGTGAGGATGAAAGATGATCACCTCAAGTTCAGAACCATGGCATCAGTGCGTTATTAAGAGGTAGTTAAAAAGATCATGAAGAAAATATTAATTAATAGTTATTCTCCAATGTGAGTGTGTAAAATACCAAAAACGGTTTAAGGTACACAGTTGGTTAGATTTCAAAATAGATAATCAACCCTGGATATGTAGTTGGGTTCAGGATGTCACAGAGTACGTGAACAAACAGTGATTTACATTATGTATGCAATTTGAATAGGTTGGGTGGCTCATTGAGTGGCGCTGACGCTTGACAGCAAATAGGTCCGGGGTCGTTTTACTGTAGTGGTCCAGATGCTTTCAATAATAATAATAATTATAATATAATGTATAATTTGCATGTTCTCTCGTTTTTGTGTGGGGCTCCGCTTTCCTCTCACAGTTAAAAGACATGCAGGCAGGTTAACTGGAGACTAAAACTAAAACTGCCCTAAAACATTGACGCATGTCCATTCTTTAGCAGACATTTGCATCCAAGGTGAGTTACAGTTTTTCTGGATGCAATGCAAGAAATCAAGAGTGACGACTTTAGCTGTGGTGGGTCTGGAACAAACATTCTTCTGATCAACACTGCAGTACTTATGACCATGTTACAGTATTACCAAATTAATGAAAGACAAAGAGAACAAGCTAAAAATAAAATCAAGGGTGATTACATTATGCCTATGTTACATTTTGAGCTATTTTAGAGAGAAAGAGAGAGAGAACCTGAGAAACCAAAAGGGAGTTCCCGAGTACCAACAACCTTCTCCCGAGTTCTCCTGACCTTCTCCTGACATTTCTGATTGAGAGAGCAGTAACTGACCCTCTTCTCTGACATGTGTGCAGTGGCTGACTGCATCGTTTCACCAGGACAAGGTGAATTCTTATGGAGATTAGTTTTGTGGATAGATAGCCAGACCCTGTTCACAATATTCCTCAACGCAGACGCCATCAATCAACCAGCAGAAGTCCCAAACAGGCTTTTTTTTTAACCCTGTATGAACAACAGCCAATCATTGTTCATTTAAGCACCCAGCCCAGTTTGATAAATGAGAAAAAGAGAAAAGAATATAAGACAACAAGGCTGACAGCTTTAGAAGTGGTGGATCTGCAACCAACAATCTTCTGATCAGCACTCCGATACAATAACGCCTGAGTTACAGTTTGATATCTTTCACATTAATTACACTACACAAACACTGGCACTATTGACATGCTTCACTCCCACTAGAAATAACCTGTGCACCCGACCACAAATGATGTTCAAAGAGAAAAATAAAAGAACAAAACAAAATGAGGTAAGACACTTTTCTCCTCTCTCATCAACTTTGATTACAGAACAGTGTGCTGCTCTGGGAGATGCTGTTATTGTGGCTTAAATGGGTGTGCACTTGTGCCTTTGAGCCTATTTTCATGTTTATTGTGTGGGTGTTTTTCTTTTTTCTTTTTTGCTAGCGTCGAATCTTTCTTTTCCCTCACGTTGCTGATTGTTTAGGACAGAGAAAACAATCACTGAATTAATTATCTAGTGAGGACAGATACTCTCCTGAGCAGAACTACTGTCCATCCCTAACCCCTCTTCTGTGTTCCCATTGTGCCTTCAAGAGCTCTCAAGAGTAGAAAGGCAGGGTAAAGATCAGCGCATGGATAAGTGGAGAGGAATAATAGTCAGAAAAGGAAACAAACACCACCAACAAAATGAAAGGTGAGGATACCATATCTATTAATTTATCTGTCTAGTCTTTAAATGCTGCTTTATCGTCTACGAGAATTAAATTAGATCGGTGCTGGTGATGTCTTTGGTTGAACATTATGTGCTCTTTTATATTTAGATTTAGCAGACACCCTGATCCAAAGCAACTTATATTAAAGTTTACAGGATACAGTCTTAGCAAATAAGGGTTAAGGGTATTGCTCAGGGGCCCAACAACAGCAACTTGAGGCTTGACCCAGGAACCTTCGGATAATCACTAGGCTATGGCTTACCCTAATATAACCAACAAGACAGAGATGTCGTGAGATTTTAAGAAGTCCAAGGCTTCTCTGCTTCCAGCTACCATTGATGTCTAGTCTTTAAATGCTGCTCCAGAGACAATGAAATGCAGTTGATGACCTGTCAGGCGTCTTCGTCTCAAACACAATGTAAGTTATTTGTCTCTTGTACACATGCATCGGGACCTTTTTCTGTCCCTATTAGAGCCAGTTGAAGAGAGTAGTTAACAGGTCAGTTTCTATTCAATATCTTCCATTAAGTAGCCTTCCTTTCAACAAGTTGTTTCTTTCTGGCTATTTTGGGCCAGTAAGCAAGCAAACAACTGCATAAGATACTAAACCCACCTTGAATGCTGTGCTTTATTATATGCTTATTAGTATGCGGTTTTCAGCAGTGCAACAACATTAAAACAAACCAACCAATTGGCCTAATAACATTCTTGACTTGGATGGACAGGAGATTGAGGCAGAGAACTGACAATTACTGATAAAAATGACTATGCCAAATACATTTTTATTCTTTAAAAATCAACTAATACATTTACATGAATTGTGTAATAAACAACATTGTTTGTATGTCCAGGGGTTTTTTCGTGTGCTTTGTGCTTATTGAAAACCAAGGACAGGCCCCACCACCCCTCCTGATTGGATAAACAATTAAAAAAGTAAGTGTATCCATGTGGTGCCAGACCCTCCTAGCTCCGGGACCCAACAGCTATGTGAAATACATTCATCTTCAAGGGATTTTAACTGGACAAGAGCAGATAGATGCCCCAGTCCCAAAGAAACACCATAATTTGAAATCTCTAATCTACATCACTTGACAGAAGTGAGAAACATTGTGCTAGTATGTAAAAGAATTACAACAGGACCCTCCAGCTCTAATATCAATTACTGCTGTCAAATTATAAATCCAAACTCAAGTCAATTTTATAATCTCATTCATGAGCTTTAATCTACTGTCTAATCTAATTTGTATGTTTCAGCACAGTATTCATGGAACCCACCAACTCCTCTGGCATGCAGAAAGAAAAATCCTAATTAAGTTGAAACCTGAAACAAAAGAAATTAATTAGATTTCTTATCAACCTACAGTCAATCATAATTTATTTGCGCTGGTGAATTCTGTTAAAAAGCCAATCTCACTTCATAGTTGCTTCCAATATTACAGAGACAAAGAAACTGGTGAGTAGGAAGTACGAAGGTAATATTACTGTATGATTTTAATCCTATCATGGATTGCTGTGAGCTCTACTTGCAAACAAACAGTATCAATCATATATTCATTACTATACATGGTAAAAGCTTATTAATGTGAAAAATGGTAAAGCATCACCTCAGCAAAATATGTAATCTTTCTATTGCCATGAATCTAATTGGCCAGACCAGGCACATTTGGTGTTAAAATTCAATTTAAAGTCTGGTGACCAAAGTTTTGTCCTGGTGCTGCTGGTACAGGTGAGACATGCAATGAAGCAAATGGCATCACTGAATATCATATCGCATTCTTATCTCAAAACACATCATTTGGCATGTCATTTGAAAGTTGAAAAGAGGCACATCCGGAAGTAATAATGCCACAAAGCTTAAAAGTGAGCTACTCGTGACACTTTGTGTCCTCTTGCTTCCACAGACCTCCCTAAAACATGCTAGTAGAGACACTGACTGCTCTTAATTGTCCTTACTATGAGCTTTAATGAGTGTTTGTGTAATGCTCTTTAATGCTTTGCATACTCTGCTACAGATGGAAGAGAAACAGATGGAAGATCGGAGGTGATCGCCGAGAACAAGAACAGTATTCTGGTGTTGACTGCATAGACAATGATGGACTATGCGAAAATGAATTTATAGTCAAGCCATTTCCCTCCAGGATTTTTCCATTTTAGCTGGGACATATCTCGTTTGAGGTAAAAACTGTGCAAATGAGTCTGATGTGTGATCAGTTTTTATATGTGGTCCTGTCAATTGCTTGCTTCCTTTCTTTTTGATTGGCATCTGTTAAAACCATGGTAACCAAAAGTCCACAGGTGTCAATGATGCTTCCGGTGTGAACACGCCTGGTATGATTGTAAGATCAGTGTGAATTGCTCTTGAGACTGTTTGGCTTTATGATTTTCTTATAAATCTGAACATACCAAAAAAGTAGTCATTTAATAGTCTGTAGCCCTGTTATACCAACAAGGGTGTTACACATCTGCCACAATACCCTGGGAAATTAAGTTTAACTCAATTTGAACAATGTAAAATGGATTAAATAAGGAGAATATAAATTATCTTCTACATGAGTAATAACAAAAGTAGTTCAGTCCTCTCCCAGAAGTTCAAGTTCAACTTAAGGTATGCATAATATAAATATAGGGGGCACACCTGTTGGAGTAGTACACCAGCACACCAGCGTCGAGAGTCTGAACTCCTCAGTTCGAATCTCAGCGTTGTCAGTGTGTTGGGCACCCCTCTAGCTAATAGGATGCACAAACCAGTGCATCATGGTGCCGGTCACAAGCCTGGATAAATAGAAGGGTTGCGACAGGAAGGGCATCTGGTGTAAAAGCTGTGCCAAATCAATGAGGTTGAGAAAAAAAATCTAAATAAATGTAAGGATTATGACCATGTCTATATATTTTTTTTTACAGATATGTGCTTTAAAATAATGGATCATCTATTTTACAGGGGATTGTCACGTCCACTACTTGTACAGAATGTGAAGATGACAAATATTGTGGCTCTACAAAACTTGTGCAGATTCAAAACTCCTGAGTATGGAGTAAGTGCTACAAAGTGCTGAGCTTTATTTAAAGATATAGCACACAGTAAACGAGTGACTCAGCAATCTGTCTGAAACCCAAACGCAGAGAACTAAACCCAATCCCGAGTGATGGCCGAGAGCAATTCAGCAAAGCGTGTGCAGAAAGAAGGTCTCGCAGAGGGGAAGAGATCTGGACGCTTGTTACTAAATTATTCAGGATGACACATCACCCCCCGTCGGAAGATAAATAAGCTCGCCATGATAGACTGGGGAATCATTAGTTATCAACTGTGCAGACAGGATAAAGGAGCACGTACGAAGACATAGAGGCATAGGTGAAAACAGGAACATAGACAAAGAACCAGAATGTTTCTTTTTCGAACGCATGAAGGGGCACGCTTAAATACCCACTTAAATCACCAATGCCGAATTATCGGGTACACAGTTAACCCGTAGCAAATTTGTCATAATTAGAGTTAATTTAGCACTGGTGATTTTAGTGGGTACACATTTTAATCAGCCGCCTGCAACCCAAACCTCACGAGAGCCAATTCTGTAACAACTAATCAAATCTGAAACAAACAGAACAGACGTGCACTTGTGCGTAGTCTATTTATCAAGCAGCAGCACACAATCAATCTATGTCTAGTGTCATCACAAGCACAATCTGTACTGGAGCCATTCCCAGCTCCTGCTTTTATAAAAAAACAAGCTACATGCAGGACGGAACAATAAAAAGTGACTGGCTTCTGCATTACAGTCCATACAGCACACACTGAAAACCTCAAATGAGCATTTAAAGCAAAAAGGTAAAAAGAAAGCGTTATTAAAATAGAATATCGTCACATTTTATTTGGATGGTCCTCTGTCAATGATAATTAAATGATTCACAAATATTCTGGTGATACTCACCAGACATTACAGTTAGGGTTAGGAGTAGGTTTGGGTTTTGCCTCATCTTAACAGTAGAGTTAAGTAGAGATTGGATAAACTATTAAGAAAGTGAGTGGGTAGTAAAAACTGTGGCAATCTGATTTCACTGTAGCGTAATTTAAAGCTCCACAAGGATCGTTCATGTACAAGTTATTTTGTATTATTTTGTCTGCACTCCCTTTTGTCATACATCTTTTAGTATCGCTCCAATAAGCATAAGTGAAAGATAAGGATGTGAACTTATGTTCTCACCTTTAAAGTGAAATGCACTAGCCAGAAGTATTGCTCCCTCTGTGGTTGCTGGTTTTTCAGTCAGCTTCACAGACTCCACACCTCCCATTTTCTCTTTAGCCCAAGAGTGGAGTGTCTCCATATCTACCCGTTCATTCCCTGCAATCAAATCCACATGGTCTAACCCAAACTGAGCTTTCAACTTCTTCAAGAATGTCTTCTCCAATGTGGGAACCTGCTTGGAGAAAAGAGCTGAGGAGGCATGCAGTGTGTAGCTGGTTCCATTTGCTTTGGTCATGGACTTTAAAGTGCTAAGCAAAGCTTCCTCAGCTTTCTTTTCTTCTTTTCTCATCTTGAGAAGATCATGAAGCTGTCCTGCTGTGGTGTCTTTGGCTGTGTGGCTCAAAGCTCTCAGAGAACTGGCGAGCAGCACAGGAGAGATGAGGATGTTGATGTTCGAGCTGTTACTGCGAAGGGCTGAATACAGTCTCAGCCCTAAAGACCAGGTGGTGTGATCCAGGGATAAGAAGCTATTCTGCTGGCTTTTACCTTGGGCCAGGGGCCGCTGAGGCAGCGAGCTGAGTGTTGAGACCATCAGATTAAACAGTAAAAGGGACATAAAAGCGGAGGCCACCATGGCAAAGCTGGGGAGTCAAAAATGGATGTTTTATTATTAGTAACAAAGTAACAAAACCATATGTATAAAGACATTTTACATATACAATATATAATATTAATTATACAATATACTCACTAAATGTAAGTTCGCTCAATCATGAGCTTGCTGCCCATTCCAATGAGCAGTTTTTTGAAGTCATATTTTATAGTGTGTATATTAAAGCATTTTCAAGGTCTGGTAATGATGTTGGATGAGAAAATCTGGCTTGCAACCAAAGTTCCAATTCATCCAAAAGACGTTTAATTAGGTTTTTGCCCCTGGAGTTTTGTCACACTAAACTTAACAAATAATAACTTTAGATACATGCTAGTCCTGAAACAAGAAAAATAATATTAACAAACATCACATTTTAGCAAAATCTATGGAATTTAAAGACATTTGCAAAATGCTCCATACATACTAGTAATAAGAGATTTAAAGGGGACATCATTGAATATATCCGTTTTGATATAAATCCTACTATGACAATTGTAGTTTTGCGGCTCTGACATTTTTGCATTATGGATGTGACATTCTGAAACAACAGAATGTGGAAATCACCTCACTCTGTGGTTAAATGTCAGATGACATCTTAGGGGAGTTGAAATCAGCTATAAGATAATGCATACAGAGACTTACTTTACAATTTACCTTTACATTTTTCAACTGAACTTTTAGCATGATAAACTCTTGTTAAACTAATCAGGGTACATTGTTATTAGGATACCCCAAGTGCTGTGACAAAGTTAGTAGAATGTCTAAATGCTTGTATGCAAACTTTATTATTTATTATGACATATTATTTTTAGGGTTAGACTGCATGACAGTTCATTGCCATGTACATTTTTGTTTCCCAACTGCTTTTTGAACATTATATAACTAATAATTAGTTTAAGCACATGTAAAATTGTGGCTGGTTCATGTTTGGTGTTTAAGGTGTCTGATATAGCTTCTTTAGCTTTAAAGAACTACATTTTAGAAAGCTCCCTGATATTCATCATACTGTCTGCTTGTTATGTTGAATCTTCTGATTCAATGGTAAAATAGTTACTGCCTTTTATAATATTTCATAATCACAGCTTGCATTCAACACAAAATCCTAGAAAGAATTGTATAATCTTATCCATTGTTTATATAACTCCACCACTACACTACATACTTAACCCTTAAAACCTAATCACTGTAACATCATTTTAGAGATCATCTATTGAAACTCACTACAGCAAAACTACTTAACATTAAAACATGCAGGATTTTCCACCTGAAGCTTAAAATGCACATTTTCACTCAGCCCTAATTCTAATTCTTAACTGGTGTAAGGTAAATGAGTTTGGAAAGGGTGCTAAATACATATAACACATTAATCTATTACTATAATTAATAATATTGTATTAATACAGGTATATTCGTGATTTTAAAACTATTTAGATTTTGACGTCATTTTACACTTTACAAAATACAATGAAGTTTATCACTACAAACACTGTAACAATCTTACTATCAGCTCAAATTCAAAAGAATTATGAAATCAGTTTTATTGTACTGCGTTTTACAAATAGGGGTCGAAAAGTTTTGATTAAATGTAACGTTTATTAAATATAATTTTACTCAGACCGGACAAGTATACAGCCAAAGCGACCAGGTAAGAACACGCATGCGCAACAGCTGTTTGTAGTTTGATATATAGGATGAGTAAACTAATCACCAAACAACACGCAGCGTGGTGAACTGTGTAAAAGTGCAACATAAACACGCATTTAATTAGGACTTTGGGCGCTTAAAAGTTCAGCTACACACGCAGTTGTTTCGGTTTTTTACAGAAGTAAAGCAAGCAAGAAGAAAACGTAACTTTTGTTAAAGTTTACCGTTAAAATATTGCAGTCCTCCGTTCCCTCAACCTTGCTTCCCTCAGCCTTCTCCACCGGGCAGGAATGAACTGAATGGCGCCGACATTCAGCGTGGCAGTGGAAGTCTTGTTTATTTTCCTGAACTGTTCATTACGCCAAAAAAGAGTCCCAAGTATTTTCATGAAAGCCGTTCACTGTCTGGTTATTCTAAAGACTCAGTGTTTAACCCCGCCGCCATTAAAACACAGTTTGCACACTGTAGTGATTGTTAAATCGACGCCATTCTTTTCTCTCAAGGACGCTACTACAACCTACTACATGACACGGTGTTTTTTTTATTATATTATTCTAATGCTTCACTAAAGTAGTGAGTTTTTGTGCCTGTGATATTTGTATAGTATGTACTGTAAATGTTTCACTTGTTGAATTGCACTATCAAGCATGTTTAAAGTGTATATACTTGGTGGTATGTAATGTGAATGGTTTACCAACATGTTGGCACAAACTGTAGGCCTTAGTGAGGTAAAATCCAAAGGCCCAGGAAAACAAGAGACAGAAAACATTTATGTTTGCATTTTAGGGTTTTTTAATTTATATTTAACTTAGTTTTACAAGATTTAGTAGTTCAAATTCAATGTGAAACGCTTTCATGTTCAAGTTTGTATCTCGCTTAAGTTCCATGTCTTCCATTCAGGAACTGTGAGAACATCCACACCTCTTCACCAGAGACCTGAACCCAGGGCCTTCTCGGTCAGAGCGACAATTTTACTCAATGAAACTACAGGCTCTGGAACTGTAAGTACACATACACACAATTTGTCTTGATGTGTACAAGGTTTGTATTCTGAGCAGTAAATGAAGGGTTCACATTTCTCACAAATATCATTGTAATAACGTGTATGGAGAGTCACACTATACCCTCCATGAGTCTTCCACCAATGCACATTGCTCTCACCTGTGTGCCGTAGATTCTTTTTATATTAAAATGTATCAACTTTGCTTGGGTTTGCTTTGAACTAAAATATATGATGTATTATACTGTATATATGTACTATGAATTCAGGTTTAATTAACCTTTTTGCTTGACTGTAAAAAGTTTTATTAACTTTTATGAATTTATATATTATTATTATTTATATATTATTATTTATATAAATTTATAAAATTTATATAGGTTTACTAAGTTCTAATATATGAGACACGTTTGTTTTGCTTCTAAACACAGCACAGAAATCACATTTACAGGACTAAAAAAAGAAGATAAAATGTAAGATACAGCAGTGCGGTTTCTCTGCTGATGACTGCAGAGATC
>JAYDZG010000036.1:17272541-17289131 GCA_034509265.1 Microcambeva bendego
TGATGTACTCACACATGTGCTGCATCTACAAGGGTTCTTCAAAAAGTTTATCAAGAATAAATAAAAAAAAACATTTTTTCTGGTGCATCTTTTTCCAGTGTCCCATTTTAATTTCTACCTATAAAGGACCACGTCTCCCTGTAACCTATTATTCAGCCATTATAATAGATAGCTGACATGACATTGAGAATCGAATAAACAAACATAAACACATTTTCTGCACAGCTTCCACGAGGATGTAAGGTCATCATAGTTCGATCCAGATCAGAGGTTAAAGGACGCCTCTGTAGAAGAGTGGCACTTCTTGTTAGTCATGGTATAGCTGATTTTGTGCAGGTGCCCGACTCTAGAGTTAAACGTTCCCACCACCATGCAACTCCTACTGTTTTTACTCAGCAATCCATCACTCTCATGTTCTTCGCCATACTTAAACCCCTCTTTTACTGCCATTTATCTTAAACCTACATTCATCAGTAAATAAGCTTTTTCTCCAGTCACTTAGTGAGAAATGTCTCGTGTGAGAGCCTATGCTAAGTGTTTTACCCTGTTCACCTTCCTAAAGATTTAGAGACCGCTACTTATCCTTGGAGACCAGTACATACTCTTTGACTGAAGCTTAGCTAATTTGAGTGGCTTTCTTCAGCACGTTCTAATTGTGCCCAAAATGTTCTTTCTTTTACTGAACATAGCGTAATGTACTGGGCTTCCAGTGGTCTGGTCAATTGTGGTATGTCCAACCATGGTTTGAATACAAATTATCCAAATTGGATTAGAGTGGCATTCACTGTCCCCTTGCAAACCTTCATCCATGATTTGACACTAAGAAAGCTTGTTTACTTAGAAAAAAGGTTTCATCTTCTCAGTCAGGTAGGTTTTGTCATTTCAGCTACATACAAGTACATGTTAAAAATAAAACACTGTTCCTCCGGGATCAGGGTGTAGCAGAAAAGAGTGTAAGCCGATATACAGTGCAGATAACAAAAGTGCAATAAATACAATCTAATCTAGGGCGGCACGGTGGCTTAGTGGGTTGCACTGACGCCTCACAGCAAGAATCCATCCCCGGGTGGGGCGCTCTAGGTCCTTTCTGTGCGGAGTTTGCATGTTCTCCCCGTAGGTTTCCTAAATACTTGTGCAATATTGTGTGAAGATGCGTAACACAGTCATACAGTCACAGCAGTACAGTAGGGGTGTGTTTTAAGTTGTGTGTGTGTGTCAGAGTCCATCATGTATGTCTGTGTGTCTATTTATTCATGTCTTACTCTTCCTAGTCTGAAATGGTTAATTCATCCATTCATTTCTTGTCTGTTTTACTATTGCTGTATCTTAGAGTTGGCTGGATCTTTATTGGATCCTGGCCTCCCAGCTAAGGAATTAAAGCACAGCCCCCCCACTTCAGATTCTATATTCTCAATAAATATTACCTTTATTTTGGTAGTAGTGTTCAGAGTGCTGTCTCACTTGTTTCTTCGCGTGTTGTGCGATATTGCAGATTTAGGTATTGATCTGATACCAAGTCAATACAGGGCCGGTATTGCCGATAAAATATAAAAACTTTTTTTTTTTCTCATGTGGGTAGAGAAGTGTTGCATCGTTTATAAGGTAAATGTCTCATCGATCACTAAATGAATCCACGACGGCAACAATTTATTCTTACTTTTATTACAACAGTATATTTTAGATAAGGTAAAGGTGCGTCTGAGATTTTTTGTCTAGGAGTAATTTTTACAAGAACATAACAAAACAAAATGTATTCCTTTTTGGGCTTTTTTGCCTTTAGTAAAAGAAATGCACAGAATAGGTTTGTATTTAATTGTTTGTTATAACATAACTAGATCTACATCTTTCACTTCCCTTGCTTAAAAAAACTTACTGGAATATTACTGGGAACAAAAGTTTTCAAATTATTTTTATTATTTTTTTCATTTAGTGCTTTAAATCTCCCCACGCCGCTCCTCTCGCAAACTTTCTTTCTCTCTCTCTCACACACACTCTCACACACACTCTCTCTCTCTCACACACACACACACACACACACACACAGAGACTGCAACATGTGTCACTTGAGACAGAGCAGGAGGGGAGGATTGAGGTACTTAAAACCTGAGTAGTATCGACCCTATTATATTAGTATCGATCTGATTCCAATACCAACGCTGGTATTAGATCGTTCCCCCCTACTAGTTATTTCTAAGTCATGTGGCTTAAATTCTTGACCCCTACAGTGACTGAGTTGAGTAGCTCTACTGTGCTGTTGTCTGGGATGGTTTGGATCAGCCTGTAGTAAGGCAGTTATAAGACTATTGGTTAAGGTACAGCACTAGTAACTAGAAGGTTGCCCATAAGCATGATACTTAACCCTCTATTGACTGTGTATGCTCACTGTAGTGTAAATATACTAAAGGGGTAACAGCCATCCCGTAAACGCTTATCCTGACGTTATGTGATCATGATGAACAGTGAATGATTCAACAAATGTTAAAATGAAGAAAATCAGATGTGGTGTTTAAAAGCATGCTCGGATGCCAAGCACATTTGTTTGTGCTGTTGACAGAAAGTACCCGCTGTGCACAAACTGCTTGCTTTTGTTGACTTGTATAGAGCATATTAATTATAGATCATTTCATTACATTTTAAGTGCTTTTTCTTACAGTATGCAAAATGGTGGTCTGTAGATAATTGTTCTAACGTTTGTCCCACATTCACCTGCCACAGTTTAAGAGTAATATGTATGTAGATGCAGCTGTAGTTTCATCACTGAGTTACATTGGTCATGAATCTGACAATTTCTAGCTGAGGGTCAGTAAACGTGAAAGTAGGTGCATGACTGATAGAGATCTAGAACAAGAGATTGTGCTATCGAAAGGCATCCATCTGTCGGACTTAAATGCCATGTCTTGACAAACATAACCGCATCCACACACAAACCCGCTGTCATGAGGGGGTGGGGGTCTTTTTTAATGTTTCGGATCGATGAAGGAAGAAGGGAGGGCGTGACTGGTCTGTCACGCTATCAGTCCCCTGTGATGTCGCCATCCTAACCAGATGGGAAGCCCCGGTTGCCTCTGACGCCTCCCTCTCAGGTTGACGGACATCCCAGACACAACCGGTAGCCGCCCTCATTCAGCGTGATAGATAGCTATAGCAGGTGGAAGACAAGGTCGTAACCCCACCCACCTGAGTCTCTTATTCTCATTATCAACCCCAGCAGTGATATTATGAAGAGACGACAATGTACCAGTGTTGACTTAAGTGCTTATAATTATTATTATTTAAATACATTTTATTTTTATTTTTTTCTTATTGTTATTATTAGTTTATTGACATTTTTTAGACTTAATTTACATTTTATTTTGCACATTTATTTTATTTCATTTTAACACATTTAAGCCTATATTTTTGTTTAAAGTATTTTTATTCTGGTGTATAATTTTTCCTAATTTTATAATTAGGATTCTATAATATAATTTATTGATTATAATAATATATTTGATATTATCACAATCTTTTTTTTTTTGATACATACATTTTAAACTTCAAGTTCTACTGGTAATTTCTTAATTTAACCCTACATTTTTGGCTTTATATTGCATTATTATTATGTTATTTTATTAATAATACATTTATTAGCTGCTAGTTTAGTGTCTACAAGAAGATAGATTCGTTAAATGTATTAGAATTTAATTTAAATGAATACTTGTTTTATTGCATTATTAATTACGTAAGTATGTGTTTTTTATTGTTTGTATTTATATATTTTGGACTAGAACTGACCCTGGTCAAGGTGGTGCCCTAGACACACATTGTAGTAAAATACTACATTAAAAATATTTATTTAGCCTGCCGTTTTTGCTTCAGTATCAAACTTGTTACAGCTATTTAAATATCTTTGTTTTCACTCCAACAAAATTGAAATTGAAGAAAATCAAATGAGTCATTTTGGAAGCTTAAAGGAATAATGATTCAAGTTTGGATTCTGAAGAATGTTGGACCAGTGAGTGCCAGACACTAAACACAGTAGACACAGTGAGGAAGAATAGTAAAAGTAATGTTTATAGAGGTGAAAACACAGAGCATCTGATGTATGACGGTGATCCAGTTCATCACTGTTTTGTTGCTATCTGTGTAGCTATGCACCAAATTAGCAAACATTAAATGGCTAGCTAGTAACTTTGTCATTTTTTCTGAAGGCTTTAAACACGCATCAGATACTCAGAGCTAACATGCCCACAATGCTGTTCACTAAAGATTTATTTCTTTAAAACAATGGGTAAAATTAACAAACAATAAATAGTATTGGTAAAAAATCTTTAAAAACTATGCACAGGGTGAAAGTGACCATCTAATACAGCCAATCAACTATTTCATTTATTATTTAAGAGACACAACTTAGTGTTGAGGTTGTCCTGAGAAATGAACCTCTGTTTTCATTGGAATAATTCAGAACTGAGGTTTAGCTTTTGCTGTTGATTCATAGTTTCATTTGATAGTATAAATTACACTTTTGTAATTGACTTATGCACAGTCAAGCTCTAATTCCGTGTTTTTTGATCATTTTGATAATAAACATAATAAATTCTGCACTCATAAATCATGACACATTGCTCTGCCCTCAACTAAAGTAAATAAACTCCGTTTATAAGTAAAAAGTATTGAAATTGGCGATACTGGTCCTGGGTTTACATTTTCTGCATTTATTAGACGCATTTTAAGTGACTGATATGACTGAACACATTTTTCGAGAAATTGAGGGTTAAGAGCCTTGCTCAGGGGCCCGACAGTGGCAGGTTAAAAGTCGTGATTCGTTCAGATTGCTTTGTGATAGTGAGACTTATTACAGAACATCCAGGGCCTCTTTCCAGTGAATTCACCTATAGTTTAAGCCTACTATTATTTTAGAAAATTAATTTAGCACTATTTGTCCCAAATCTTTCCATCTTATTTTGCTAACCATTTGAAATAAGTGAAATGTAGAAAAAAAATTGTAATAGATTAGAAAATGTATTAAAGGACTAAATTATTGTTAAATCAATTTCCTTTTACTTTAATCATTAAAGTAGTGTGCCCACTCTAAAATGATTTCATTTTTAGCTGATTAATGTCGTTTGAAGACTCTTGTCCAATTTTCTTTCTTCTGCATTCATCTTCCGTTCTTTGCTCTCCCATTTCTTTCCATCATTACACTTTTTTGCTCTCTCACATGGCCGCTCACCCATCTATTTATCTCTGCAGTCACTGTTTGTCATCTCTTGTTATTTCCCTGAGTTGGCCCCAGAGCCCATGTGCTCCCAAACAAACCCTGGCGTTATCGAATTGGCTTACAGTGCGAGCCGCTGTGTAATGTTTCAGCTCGAATGAGAGCCGCCGAAGGGAGCAAATATTGACAGCCGATTCTCTCGCTGCCTTCATACTTTGCTCTCCATCGTTCTTCTCTTATTACAGTCGGGAGAGGAAGATCTATGTCGCCGGGGATGAAAATGGAAGTAAATGAAATATTTTCCCTCCTCTCTTCTCCGTCGTTTAGACAGTCGGTGTCTCTTTTTTTGCTATGCGCTCGGATCTCGATGAGAACGAGGCAGCCTTTCCACCAAGGCAAATAACCATTAGCGATGAAGAGGGAGCAACGGAACAGGGGCCCAAATGTAATGAAAACAAGAGAAGGTCATTTGTTTCTTTTTCAATATCCTTGTCTTCTTTCTTCCCCCCCTTCATGCTTTTCCAGGACTCTATTTATCTTTGCTGGGCTGAAGGGGGGTGAAGAGCTGGCTAGTACGAGAGCGGAGGTGCTCTTAGCATCTGTAATTTGTGGCTGCTAATACACGGACACAATGGTGCTTTTTTCTCCTCTCGCGGGTCGCAACTTTTCTCATTACGTCTCTTTATTTACCTTCCCATGGACGAACAGAGTGCGCACGGGCAAAATAGAGAGAGGCTTTTTTTTCCTTATTTAAAGATAATTTCATCCTCTAAAAGCTCTTTGGTTAGATGAGAAAAGCAGAGATATGTTTCCTTTTTTGTGTGTACCCATTTGTCCATTTCATCCCGTGGACACATTATTGATCAGAGAAACTACCGTTTCCGAGGTAGCTCGTCTCCATTTCTCTCCATGGAGCCCCAAAGCTCTCATATCCCTCCATCTGCTGCCTCTCTATCTCGATCCGTGCTCTCACACCATCCGTCGCTCTTTGTCTTGTATCCTCTCTCGTCGTCCCAGGATTGCATGTAGCGGGAAGATTTTTATGAAAGCTGGAGAAAGTGCACTCGGGAGGCCTCGCTTCGAAAAGATTCTGCACAAAATAAGAAGCAGACCATAAAAAGTTATCCAATAAAATCAGATTAAAGAGGGTGAGAGAGATAAGGAAAGAAAGGAAGCGATGAGTGAGATAAATGCATCGAATCCTGCTAAAATCAACTCGGACTGGCGTGTTTGCCAAGCATGATTTGCTGATTTCATAAATAATTGAACGAAGACCAGAACTGGTAATAAGGTCGATCATTTAAATTCACATTCAAATTAAACACCGGCTTTAAAATTCAGCCCGGCTTGTTTTTAAGGCTGCCGGCTGTTTATGAGGGCTGGTCGGGAAATGTCACGTGATCGACTGCCATCTCTGTGTGGTGGCGCAGCGCTATCAGTTTCCTCATCACGTATCCACGCCGCAGTGGCGCACCTGGAGCCGTGTGCCGCAGGTGTGAGGGGCATAAAAAAGCATGTGAAGAGCATACAGGGATCATACTTCTGACATGGAAATCAAATATGATTCATTAAACACTTAACCATTGTAGAGAAAAATAGCAGCCTGCCTCTGACACTTGTTGTTTTGTTTATAAATAATAAAATGTAGAAAGGCTTACCATGCATGAAGACGTTTTTTAAAATATTAAAATATACATAAATGTACTTACAGCCATTTGAAATATGTATAAAGAGTCTAGACGAGTTTAGCGGTTCCTTGCTCACTGCTTTCTAAGCTTATTGTTATTAATTTTTAACGTTTACTGACGCTTAATTTATTTTTTGGCTTGATATCTTTCCAGTCATGGAAAAAAGTGACCACTTCCAACTGATCAAGTATTCACAGCATTTTCCATGACACTCAATATTGAGCGCAGGTGCTTTCCTCCAGTTGATTTGGAAAGGCACATACCTGTCTATATAGGGTTCCATAGTTGACAGTACATGTCAGAGCACAAACAAAGCCAACCAGGAATTGTCTGTAGACCTCCGAGACAGGATTGTATAAAGGCACAGATCTGGGGAAGGGCACAGTAAAATTTCTGCAGTATTGAAGGTCACAATCCATAAATGGAAGAAGTTTTGAATCACCAGGACTTCCTGGAGTGATCGTAGTAGAAGAGCCTTAGTCAGGGAGGTGACCGAGAACTCAAGAGTCACTCTGACAGAGCTTCAACATTGCTCTGTGGAGAGAAGAGAACCTTCCAGAAGGACAACCATTTCTACTGCACTCCACCAATCAAGCCTCCCCTCCAACCAGAGCCCAGATGGGAACCCGATTGAACATGTCATTGAACCCAAAATAGCTGTGCACCAACACTCCTCATCCAGCCTGAAAGAACTTGAGGATCTGAAGTGAAAGACTCTATAGCACAAGGTCTGAACCACGATAATGAGAGCCCAAAATGGATATGGAGTGGTGTCCACCATTAATTATAACTAATTGTGTGATTAATTAGTAAAAAAAAAGTGTAATCAATTGACAACCCTAATATTTTATTGAGGTATATGTTGGACCAAAATTAGCAGTGTTTTATTCTACAGACTGGAATTAGAATAGAATAAAACACTGCTTGCTTGGTCAACACATACCCGGAAATGGTAAAAGTACAGATCATTTTAAAGTGGTCTTCCCCCCTCTCCCCCCCCACAACTGTGCATACTGTAGGTCAAAAGGGGGCTATCTGTATGAGAAATCCTCATAAAGTTTCCGCAGTTTCAATCTTCATTGGAAATGGTGAGGCAGGGAGGAGCAGTTTATTTATTTATTAGGATTTTGCAAGGATTTTGACCTCTTCCTCTAGGAACCAAACCCAGGACCTTGTTGTGGTAAAGCAACAGTGCTACCCACTTAGCCTCCATGCAGCTCAGGAATAATAATCGGTCATGTCTTGAGGGCCTAAAGATCCACATTTTGGACACTTTTTTTGTGATGAGGATGTGAAAGCAGAGGTACATCAGTGGCTACATGGTCTACCAAAACATGTTTTGGCTAGTATTAGGAAGGTTACAATTTAAAACAATTGAGGTCATAGTTTTTGAGTTTCAAAGTGTGAAAAGTTTCTAAAGAACCCTTGTACATACTGTGAGTCAAAAGTGGACCATCTGTAGCTTAGCCCATAACTTAAGCCACAGATCAGCTTCCAGATTTTATGAACTGATGCAGCACCAAATCACGATGAATAATTCAGACCAGTTCAGTCCAGTTGTCCTTGAAATTTGACCCAATGACCAATGAGTGGTTTTTTTCTGTCTTGGCCTTTACCTTGTAAATGAGCTTTCCAGTCAGACAGTTAAAGTTTTTCTTCTTCTTTCGGCTGCTCCGGTTGGGAGTCGCCACAGCAGATCATGATCCTCATTATTGAATCACCATAGTTTTTATGACTGATGCCCTTCTGGACAAAATCCTCCTATTTATCTGGACTTTGGACCAGCACTAATGTATTGCTTTATGCATCCTAGTGGCTAGGTACCTATAGGATAATTTGGTCTCCAATTAACCTGACTGCAAGTTATAGTGTGAGGAAATCGGAGCACCTGGAGGGAACCCATGTGGAGAGCATGCAAAGTCAATTCAGAAAGAACTCAGGAGCTTGCTGTGAGATGACTACTCACCTGCCATCCATTACATCAGACCTAAACCCTAATTTAGTCTAAAACCAAGGAGGATGGGTTTCCCCTCAAGGTTTTCATTTTGTATTTCTATGGGAGTTTTTCCTTGCTTTTGTCGTCCTCTGTTTGTTTTGCTTAGAAAAGTTTAAATTATCTTTACAGAATCCAGGACCAACAGACCAAAAACCCTGTTGTTCCTGGATTCTGTGAACTTTCTTTTAATGCCCATTGTGAGAAGTGCAATTCCAATAAAAAATACCTTTAGTACTCTCCACTAATTAGTGCAGTTTGCACTGTTCTTTCTGGGCATTTAGGTCTGAAGTTTCAAACACAGTTGTCATCACATGTCAACCCTTATTCTTACCCATGACCACATTAAGTCTGTCATTTTAATCATTAATGTTTGAACAAAAGCTTGGGAAATGACTTACAAGTGTGCCCCTATACGATGTTTGTTTATTAGGATTTTATTGTCATGTTTTACACTTTTGGTTACATTTCATGACAGGAACAGGGTAGATATGTATTACACAAGTTTAATAAGTTTACACGTTTATATCAAAGTCATGGACAATTTTGTTTATCCGATTCCCCTCGCTTGTTTTTGGATTGTGGAAGGAAACCGGAGCACCCGGAGTAAACCCATGCGGTCCAGAAGATACAAACTCTAAACAGAAAAGACCCACACCACCCCACCTGGGAACTTTGCACTGTACAATGCTATCAAGGGTTAAGGACCTTGCTCTATTAGATGCAGGATGTTAAACCAAGATGATAGTTTTATGTACTGTCTGTCTAGTCTGTGTGTGTACGGTCCATTTTCAAAATGGTTTGTGGTAATATCATGGGAATTGGTATCACTGCCAAACCCCCTACACGTTTCAGTGAACAGCGACACACACACACACACAGTTCAGATGGCCTCATTCAATCTTGTTTTCCTCTGTTTGTTGTCTATGTCAGCTGCTTATGTGTCTCTCTGTTACTCTTTTTCCCTCTCAGTAACTTTTTGACAGTTTATTTGTGGGGTTAGTGTGGGAGAGGGAGCATGAAGAGTGTAATCTAGACCTTACATGCAGTATGTACGAACACACACACAAGCTTTTGTTTCTCATAAACAAAAAGGCTTCCCTCTTACAAAGTCTAGGATCAATTCTAGTTTCTACAGTCAAAACTTATAATAATGCTGACCAGTGAGTGTCCACTTCTTGAGTGGGTCTGTTTCTATTGGTTCTATACCCAAGAAAGTACATTGGCCTTTCATTTTCTTTGTATGGATTACAGGCATTCTTAAAACAATCAGTTTAATGAATTGATGCCAACTGTCCAGCTTGCAGATGAATCTTTTAAATATAATTAAAAGCATAGAAAATGGCAAGGTGAACGTTTTCATTGTAGAATAGAACACCTTTATTTGTCATATAGATGTTTTTTGTTTCTGAAGCCCTTCCCTCGCAGATGCCGTCTGATTGTTATTGAGCTGCAGTCAACACCAGTAATGGCCTTAATCTGGGTCAAGGATCGTCCCGTGTCTTGGCTTTTGCCATCATGAGGTCTTTACCGTGTGAGGACTTGAAAGAAAATGACACGGTATTCAAATTATTGTGCAAATTTTGGCTTTTAAATGATGTGGTCTTTAACTTTTGATCTGCTGGAAAAAGCATGCTTGAGTGTAAATGCATTTGTCAATAAATTGGCTGCTCAAAAGTTTTGTGCACGTTTTGCATTGTGAAGCTCTACTTGGAACCTCCTTAAGATCCAATAGTGTAAAATACAAATTGTCTGTTCTGAAGATTTTGATCGTGAGTGTTTGCTACATTTTCAAGAATAGAATGATTGTTCTATTGCCTATTTGACACAGACACCTTTGACCAATTGCATTCAAACAATCATGGGTTTCTGCCGTCCAACACGCATTCCTACAAGCATGCAAATCTCAGCCATAGACCGTGATGAAACTTTTTTATTAATCCCCCCCGGTAAACATCCAGAGGAGTTCAGTCCACAACACACAAAATCCTGTCTCAGCTTTTAGTAAACAACCTAAATCTTTTAAATAGATGTAGCATTAAAATTTGATTACATTCTTGGACACTTTTTAAAGCACTGGTTCACATTTTGCATCATTTTTCATTACTAACAGTTCATTCAGCTCCAGTGCAAATTTCAGTGTTTATATTTCACATATTTATGACCGTAGATGCCAATTTCATTAGCATATATAAACTCTGACTGCGTAGTCTCGTGAACAGCAGAGACTCACAGCAGTGTTGTTTATTTGTACCTTCAGTACTAGCTTTTCAACTAATGCCCCAGAAAGCAAAACATTTCTTCTTTGCAAACAGATGCAGCCTTAAAACCTTGAGTCCATGAGAGTCCAATTTTTTTACTTAGCACACGAATGACTTTACATGTCACTTAAAAAGAACTCAAGATCAGGAAGCAGGATGAATTATAGTTCAGTGGGCAGAACCAGAGATTGGCAGGTCAAATCCAGACTCTGCTATGCAGCCACTGTTGAGTCCTTGAGCAAGACCCTTAACCCTGTCTGCTCCAGGGGCACTGTACAATGGCAGCCCCTGCTCTCTGACCCCAACTTTCAGACAAGCCAGGATATGCGAAGAAAGAATTTTGTTGTACTGTACATCTGTATATGTGTAATGACAAAGGCATTCTGTTCTAGTTATACCATGAGAAAAAGCAAAACAACTGTAGCGCAACCTTGTTTCCACTTTTTGTTTGTCCATGTTAGAGGAGTGTTTTTTAGGGTAGTCCTTAATGTTTTCAGTTTTTACTGTATTACCAAGTCTTAAGTGTCTTCACAAGCCTTTAGTGTCACAGTGGTGGACTGTGTTTATTGGAGGTATTCACGAGCCACACACAGTATTCACCTACCACAGTAATGCTTTTTAATGCAATGCCTTCTCATGGTTTAAAGATTGCAGACATTCAGTGTTGGTGTTTGGCTTTTAGATTGCTAGACAGATCGATTGCGCCGTTACTACTAAATATTTCAAGTTTTTAATCACGCTTCTGTTTTAAAAACATTCGTCGATCCCACAATTTCCTGTTAAAAGAAAACACACAGAACATATAGAATAATTGCTAAAAGTATTTTGCCAGTAGCACTTTTCTATACCTGAATAAACCTGATATGAATGCTAAATATGCAAATGTACATTCATATCCAAACACATTTCCAGATGCACATTCAGAGCCACACACAGCCACATTCCTGTTTAACTACTTAAGAGAGAGTGCTGACACATAAATTACAATATTAAATATTAATGTTACGGATTGGACTCATTGATATTTAATCAGTCCTGCTGTGTGCATGTACCATTCCATCTGTAAGGAGGCCTGATATACTAAACCAAACTGTTATGCCCAACTACTGCAAAAACGGGTATTACACAGGTTTATCTTCAATTTACTTCCATTATTTCATAAGTTACTTAAAGATTTGTGGGTATACAATTACAAATGTCATCATTAATAGAAGCCTGATTTTCCATATATTATTTGGAATGACAATTCTCTGCCCTGTAATGACTCTAACGTGGTAATAACATGGTAGTGTATGTTGTACTTTTGTACGTGTAGTAGTGCTGTTTAAAATCTACTGTTAATGATGAGAGAATAAGACTTAAGACGATAAAGACTTACTAAAGCAATAAAGACGGAAGACACAAAATATTCCCTAAAGCACTAAAGTCACTACGTGTTTAGTGTCTTTAACTTGAATGTCGTCAAGACACAGTATAATATAGTGTGGCTGTGAGAATTTGTGGCCATTCATTTAAAATAGCCTTTGTGAAATGACAATAGTAAATTTTTGCCATGATATTATTAGTATATTGTAATGTATTTCGGTTGTCTGCACAAGGTAGGGGAGAAAGACGGGCACAGGAAAGATTAAAGATTTGTAAATATTCATATAGTTATTAATTTGTATTTTGTGGAGGCTCTGGCAGAACATTCATTATGGTTAGATACAGTCAATATAATACAGCAAACTGAGAAGCATCTAAAAAGTGAGACTGAGATAATTCATCATTCAGTTTCTCAATATGGTCTGTCTTGTTCTAACATTCTCTCTCTCTCTCACTCACTCACTCACTCTCACACACACACACACACACACACACACACACACAGTTGAATCTAATAAAACTAAAGAGTCCAATATTGCGTCCTGCTGCCCCCAGCCCTGCCTCTCCGACATCATTTATCCACAGTTTCTCTCTTCTTTATAGAGCAAGGCCAGAGTTTAAGAAATGAACAGAGGAAAGAAAGATTACAGGTCACCCGTGGCAGCTGTATTTGTCCTAAACAGGACTACACACCCCGTTACAAAAGACCAACAGGTGACACAAAATAAATAAAACATGCTACCAACTCACTAAACGATGGATACATTTATTGTAAAGTCTAAGTGATTGGAAATTTTATAGCCTCATCTTAAAATATGGGATGGTTGTGATTTTCTCATAGTTCAGTAAAGGTTTCACAGATAAAGAAATCTTCAATCTCCTGGCACATCAGTACCAATTTATTGCCATATAGACACCGAAAGAAATTTGCATGTTTTTATTCATAAAAATGAGTGTCACTGGTGAGCTTGGCATCTGCATCTCCAGTAATGCAAAGAAAACAAAAATAATGTTATTAATAAACTAACTCAACTGAACTGAACTAGTGCATTAGATCATATTAGTACACACACACACACAATGACTTTATCTGACCCATCATGCTTACAGCTTAAAGGGGAAAAAAACCTAAATGACATTTATGCTGCGTTTGCGTGTGTGTGTGTGTGTGTGTGTGTGTGTGTGTGTATACTGCTGCTCTCTGTTCTCTTCCTGTTTTTTTCCCCATTACCTGTGGGACACAAACAGAGCTTGTGTGTGTGTATAAGATGTATGTGGGGTTAGTGTGGGCAGGTGTGTGGTACGGGGTGTTATGTGACAAGCCGTTGCCGGGGCAACCAAGGGGAGGCCTCGTTAGCACAGCAGGTGTTAATAGAGATAACGAGAAAGGAGGAGAAAAGGCGAACCCCCACTTACACCACTTTACCTCGCCTCTCACCCCTTCTCACCCCACCTGCCTCTTTTCCTCCCTTCATTGCTCTTCCATGCTGCCCCTTCTAATCAACGTGAAGATTTGTTTCCATTTTCTTTTCACCAACCTGCATCCACCCATATCTTGATTTTTTTTTAGACCCCCCACTCTCACACACATACACTTTCTTTCATCATCATTGTAAGATTGGTTAGAGGTAGAGCATGTACCCTAATGGAAGTCAGACCGGGAGTACAAAAGCAAGAAAACACAAAAACCACACTCGAAAGCAAAAGCACTTGAATGGATGTCATCATGCTGCATGCATGTTTTTCAAGTGGATCTTTTCAAAGCATTGTTCTTACTTGGCTAACAAAATCCTGACCCTAACACTGACCATTTAATGCTCGTTCTGGCTCAAACCGGAGCTCCATTCTGGCTCTGAATCCTACAGTCACTCCAAAGACCCAAAAAGAAAAAAAAGCAACGGTACTTCTATGACAAGGAGCGAGTAAATAAATCGCATGCTAGTTACAAATGTTCCAAGATTTGCAGCCCCTGAGCCAAACAATGACACATCACCAGTAGTGATTGTGTTCCAAAATGTTTCTTCCAGGATAAAACGAAAAATGAAACAAATAAATGTTGAGTGTATTTTTTCTTGTAAGTAAGTAAGATTACAGCTAGCAGATCGGCTGGCCAAACATACAGAGACAAGGTGATTGGCCAAAGCCTTGTTCAGAGTGTTCCTACCTAGTGTTTGCCTGATATTTTGTGGTGAATCCAGACCCTCTGTGGCCCAAAGTCGAAGTCTTTTGTACCCTTGGTGTGCACCGAAAATTCATTAAAAGTACATAATGCAATGTTGTACCTTAGATGGTTAATCAGTGATCTGTACAGAGATCTGACCTCAATGTCACAGAACACAATTGGGATAAATTAAACGGTTGAGTGCTATTCAGCCTTTCTAATTCATCAGTGTTTGACCTTACAATTTAGTTCTGACTAAATAGGCACCATCCATAAATGTTTCCTCCTTCCCTTGCCTCCTTTCTCTTTGCTCCCTTCCTTTTCTCCCTCCATCCTTGCTTCCATTCCTCCATCCATTCATCAATTAATCCGTCCATGTCATTTGATTTTAACTGTTAGCAAAGGGTGTGACCAAACATTAGAAAAATAAAAGTCGCCCCAACATACATTTTATTATATTTCTTTTCATTGGCCACACATCATTATTTTATATTTTTGTTGGTTATTACTTTTTATTATAGTTATAGTTATAGTTTTTTTCCGTAAGAGAGTAGGCAGAAAAACAATAATAATATAATCACAGCTCCATCTTTTAGGCGACGCTGCTATACATTTTGCTGGGTTTTTTTTTTATCTGTAAGGCGTCTAGTATGAGTGATGCACTATCTAAACAAGACTTGTTTTACTATTATGATGGAGGTACTTAGGACGAGGCGTCTAATGAAAAAGCATGCGCCACCGTTTGATCATTTCATCAGGCTCCAGTGAGGTACAACATAAGTCAAGTAACCTTCATAAATGCTGGCAAATTCCTTTTCAATTTCAAAGCTATCAAGATGATAAATTGGCTATGACATAAATATCACTTGGAAATTATTCACAGCATGGGCATGACAGACTTGTTACTGCATCGTTTCAGAGTGAGCTCGCTTGTCGAAGTGTTTTGGGAAAACGTAAGAGTTTGGTTTTTCATGGACGTGTTCCAACGATGGTGAAGTCCTCAGTGACCAGACTGTTCATTTATTCTATTTTCAAATCATCAGATTTTCTTTGGACCAATTTCAAACCCGTCCCGACAGTGAAGGTGCTGTTAACACGATGATGCTTTTGGGGAAACTGTGCTCGATGTACTGATTGTCTGAGCAGCACTGTTCAATCCCGAAAAATAATGAACTGATAACTAATAGTGCTGAAAGACAGGAATCCCACTGTGTATTGTACTCTGTATGTTACGGCAGTGAAAATAAGCCTTGTAACAATCCTGGGATCTTGCGTCCTGGACCTATTGCTCAAGCTGCAACACCACACACACGTATGCAGAGATAATCAAACACCACATGTGCTTTTAAAAACACCATATAATTGAACATGTCTAAATTCACCCCGGCACAATTGTACCAACCTGTGGGAGCAGAGTTCATTATCAGTGCACTTGTTGGTTTTTTAAAGAATGAATGAACCTAGGCATCTTGATCAGGGGTGTGTTTTGTCCATACCAACTCATTGCTTACTTATTTTAACTGAATTGACCCTTTTTAGATGCCCAAATGTGTTACCCTGGCGGTGCACCTTTTGAATACTTTAGGCTGCTTTGACAGATCATGATCTTCAATGGAATACTCTTTTCATCACTGCAGTTTAACCCAATCTGAGCAGTGAAACACACATACACACTAGTGAACACTAGGGGGCAGTGAACACAGGTGCCCTGATTGGTGTGCAGCCCCAGCCACAGCACCTGGGGAGCAGTTAGAGGTTGGTTGCCTTTCTCAAGGGCAATTAAGTCGTGGCCTGTTGGCTCTGGGAATCAAACCGGCAACCTTCTAATCACAAGCCCAGTGACTAGTGATTTATTAGTGCATGGTTTACTCCAGTTAGCCTTCCTTATGCAACTCTCCCTTAATTAATCAGGCTTGGTACCGGCA
>JAYDZG010000036.1:17289814-17306605 GCA_034509265.1 Microcambeva bendego
CTTACACACTAGTGAACACTAGGGGGCAGTGAACACAGGTGCCCTGATTGGTGTGCAGCCCTAGCCACAGCACCTGGGGAGCAGTTAGAGGTTGGTTGCCTTTCTCAAGGGCAATTACGTCGTGACCTGTTGGCTCTGGGAATCAAACCGGCAACCTTCTAATCACATTCCTTATGCAACTCTCCCTTTATTAATCAGGCTTGGTACCGGCAATACAATGCACTAGTTTATGCAGGGGCTAGGGCCCTTGATGTCTAGATTTGTACAATGTGATACAATGTAGAATATAATACTCATAATACAATGTTCTACCTTACATCTGGCTTAAGTTCCTAGCTAAGATATCTGGGTTCTATCTTGGTCCTTTCTGTGTGGTCTCCTTTCACAGTTCAAAGACATGCAGCCAGGTGAACTGGAGTTGTGTGTGTGTGTGTGTGCTCTTGATTCCAGTGATGGACTGGGGACCTGTCTGGTGTGTTTCTTGCCTTTTGTCCCGCAAATCATAACCACAATGACCCGGAGTAAACAGGTGGTCCAACAGTTGTACTTAATCTATGATGTGTTGTATGTACAAGTCTATGGATTGGGAAGATACACCTGATTGCAATAGGTCAGTAAATTAGAGTTTTTCTTATGTAATGCAGCGGTATAACACACTAGAACACTAGAGCTGGGGTCTAGAAAACATCAGATCCAGTTGTTCATATAGCTGCGGGCTGGTAAATTGGATAGGATGTCCTAATAACCGATGCTACTAGGCCCTTTGCTGGTTGTTTGGCAAGGAAAAAGTATTTGGATCTGGGTGTGTCTCTCCATACACAGAGCTGGTCAGCATTTCACTCACTTAGTGCGGCTGCTGTCCACATGTCAGGGGGTGTTGGTTAGCTTTGGTCTCTTCAGAAGGGGTTGCAGTTGGACAAGCTAAATTTGGGTCCAAAAGGGATTAATGTTATTGTAATTATTGGGGTTTTACTGAAGTGATCATTCACATCAGAACCGAACATGATGGCTGCACATTTAATGACACTGAGAATTTTCTTCAGACTCACATCTAATCTTCATCTTGAGCCAAAGGGATAAAATGGCCAATTATCAGCACGCAAGAACCTGGAGAAATAATCACCTTTTGTTCTCTCCATCAGACGATTTCTCCTCCATCCTGTCCCTCGTTCTCTCTGTAGACTGTAAACAGGTGTCTCGCACCTCATCCTCCCCATCTGTTCCTCCGTGCCTGAAAAAAAAATGAGCGAAGGGAAAGGTAAGGGAAAACGAGTGCAAAACAAACTCCCAGAGGCGCAGAAGAGTTAAAACATTCCGGAGGTGTGAGTGTTTCTCTCCTCTCGTCTTCTCCCAACCTCCGCTGCTGGAGCCTGGAGCAAAATATGACCCTGGAACTCAGGAACACACCTGGAACTGCTGGATGGAGACATCAAATGTCAGAAACGCCCAAAGCCACACAGAAGCTTAGTTCATTTGAAATCTAAATCATGTCTTGTAGAAACTCTCATGGCCAGAAGTATGTAGACGTTACTACATTTAATCCTATTAAAAGCAGGAGCATGATTATGCACTTAGTTTCACGTTGGCTCCTGTTATTGCCTTTTTTCTCATCAGGGGAACACATTTGGCAAGAAATTAGAACTGATCACAGGGATTCATTTCAAATAAGTTACAAGCATCAGTTAGCTCAAAACTTTCCCACTCTCTAACCTACCACGCCTGTTTTTCCCCATTCACTTCTATTCATTTTTTTAAATGACATAGCAGCTGTTCCACCTCAAATTCTTCAGGCCTGTTGATGACACCCTGACTTGGATACAGCAATTGGATACGCCCACTTTTTTTTTTCCATTCACATATCAACGTGACAAGAAATGAACCTCTATCGTTAAGATAATATTCACTAGTGCAGTGACCATAATCTATAACACTCATTTGCAACTTTGAATTGTAGTGATTACTGGCTTATTTCTCTTCCAGCGCTACTACAATTGAATAATGAAGAACTCCCATATATCCATAGAGTTTCTGCTAGTTCTAACTTTAAGTCGAATATGATTTTTTGTTGTTGTTTGCATGAACAGTATAAATTATGTTTATTTAAAATATTCTCCAGTCCACCCAAGAAGGATGGGCCCTTGCTGAGTCTGGTTCCTCCAAGCTTTATTCCTCTATTGTTATGGAGTTTTTCCTTGCCACAGTCACGCTTGGCTTGCTCAACAGGGGTTTTTTGGTCTGGTGGTCCTAAACTCTGTAAAGCTGCCTTGTAAAGATGTCTATTGTAAAAAGTGCTATACAAATAAATTGACTTGACACTAATGCTAGATATAGTGCTCTTCTTACTTAGGCCTTCCCAGACCTTCTGACAGTCTTCCAGAAGATAATAAATCAATTTCTATTGTTTCAATGGAATGAGTTCAACTGTAATGTAAAATACATTGCTTTGAGTTTCTAGTCTTACATGTGGTAAACGTACGCTAGTGTACAAAATGCACTAAAAAAAAACAATGCGGTAGTTCTACTCACATGGCTTCCAGATGAACTGAGGATAAATCTTTAGGAGGTTGTTACACACTAAGCACTAATCCGACCCCCTTTGTGCGTTTCTGTGACCCGCCGAACAGTTGCCGGTGGATATTTCAACACCACAACAGCAATTACAGTCAGTTTGGCCTGAAATTGAACCAAATGATTTCCATTTTAGCTCCGTATTTCAAGTCAAAGTCAACATTTTCAATATGTGTCCTTAAACACAGCACAGAATTAACCTGCAGACAACTGGCAACACACCCACACACAGACAGACACATCTGCAATAGCTGGATTGAGACATCACTTGTCTAAAATGTCTAAAACCACACAGTGGAAACACAAATTACACAAATGACGCATGCATCCGCCTACACGTTCAGCATTCCGATTTACTCTAATTTGGAGATCAACCTGGAAAAGATGCTGGGAAATTAATATAGACTAAAAATGACACAATTATTCATGCACTTACAGGTGTTCACACACACATGTACACTAACACATTGACTGTCTATAAACATGTGATTTGTTAGGTAACAGCATGAGCAAAACAGGAAAGTAATTATCGTAGCTGTTATTATCGTACATAAAGAGCAAAAAGAAAGAGGCCGTCTCTATCTTAAAGAACTCTACAGTGAGACACAAAATTACCTCTTTTATATACAAACTTGCAATTCCTCTGGCTAGCAGTCTATCTTTCATGTCACTCTCTGAGTCACTCAACAACACATTTATATTCTCTCTCTCTCACACACACACACACTCCAAGCCAGTCTCAGGCGTAATAATACCGCTCTCACTGTCCAAGGTCAATATAAGTGTTGTGAATGCGATGCTTTCGGTCCAATCCAACTCCGTTCCTCCAGTTCAGTCCAATGATAAATACGCACTCCATTTACAGGTCTGAGAACGACTGATCCAAGTCTGCTTTTGATCAATCAGCACTCCTGATATTGCACATACAAACACACAAGAAGAGAGAAAGTCAAAAATGTATTTCTATTTAAGGAAAATTCCCCATTTTAATCATGATATCTTTTCACCATCTGTAGTGAATGTGCAATTTCAGTTAAATTCCAGTTGAATGTTTCATGTTCCTGGGAAAAGAAGTTGTTGCCCCTTCCAGATTTCTTTTATTTTTCGGATATTATTCACAAGTGTATGTTTCAGATTATAAAATTACTTGCTATACCTGTCCCATGTGGAAAGATAATTCCCCTATTAGTTACTAAATCAACCAGTTAACTAAATTAAATCTGCAGTTGGGTTCAATTTCACTAGCCTCAATTAGATGTGATTACTGCCAGACTTTGATTCATAACATCCCTGAAATTAAACCAGTCTAGCAATGTGATACATCTCAAAAGCAACACATCTGAAACGGCATTATGTCACTGAGGTACGAAGCCACTGTGAAGACTTTGGTGCAGCGAAGACTTTAAAGCACAGTTAGATCCATCCATGGCTTAGAATACTGCTGAATCTTCCCTCCAAAATATTTTCAACCAACTTTTGGGTTTTGGTTGAAGTGACACTCAAACCAGGAGTTCCCTTAAGTCCTCTGTCCTCTGTCCTCCGATTTTTAGTTTCAGCTTTGGCTTCATGGTTTTTGGTAGCTTTTCAAACCACGATAATTAAAATTGCACTTCCACGCACACACAAATGAACAAGTAGGCACTTCTGTTTGGCCAGGTAGAGTGTTTAGATGGAAAATGAGTTGGGAGATGGAACTAGACTTATCTGAGACCTTAGATTAGTACAGCTACACACATAGTAATTCAAAGTAAATCACAAAATACACACGTTCCTCACACTGGTAAAATCCTGTTGAATCTGAGTGTATGTTGAGTAATGTCTGCAAATGCTCCCTGGCTGCAGCCTTTGGCCCGTCCTTGTGGTAAAGCAGTCGGCCAAGAAGACACAAAAACATGAACATACAGAGACTTACAGTGCAAAGCTAGTTCAACTACACACACATACACACTCGACCGTTCTCTCGTGTTTCATACAAATCGCCCAAAATTCCTCGGCTGCAATCATAAATCAATCAGAGCTGAATTACAGCCCTGAGGATCAGGAAAACCTGGCTCCGAGGCGTTTATGTTTTTGTGTTTATCCGAGTATAAGGCAGGGTGGGCTCAGGTGCGGATCAAAGCCGAGGGATCAGGGGAACAGGCTGAGCGTGTCAGGATTGGAAGGGCGGGGGTTAATTAACGTCTCACTCCTACTTCACCATCTCTTCCCCCTGCAGAGCCCGTCCTTCTCTCCACCCTGGTTTCTGGTATATGTGAGCTGATATTTTCTCTCTGGGTGGTTACGTGAAGGTGTGTAGGGGGATTGCCTGTAATTGCACCAAATCCACCGGGTCCACTGGGAATGAGAGACAGCAATAAAGAAACAGACATAAAATCAGACACAAGGTTATAAGCTGTATAGAGATCTTAACTGTCTATCACAGCACATAAAGACATCAGCACACTGGGGGGCTACAATATGAAGGTGACAACAGCAAACGTACAATTTTGGATTGTAGTTGTAAATGTTCATATATTTTTGGATCATGTTCATATATTGTTTTTTTTTTGTTTGTTTTTTTTTTTTTTTGCCAGATGCCCTTCCTGACGCAACCCTCCTATGTATCCAGGCACGGCTGCTTTTACATAATTACATGAAAATCTTCATCCCTTTACAGGGACATCATGGTGGATAAGTGGGCTGAACTGTATCCTCACAGCAAGCCTGTGTGGGTTTACTCCGGGTGCTCCAGTTTTCTCCCACAAACAAATAAGAAGCCTTCATTGTCGTTTCAGTGTACAACAAAACTGAGCAGCAATCAAACAGTGCGTACACATACAATAAGTAAAAATCATATACATATAAACGTTAAGTTCTATGCATTTACACTATATACAAATTATTTTAAATATAAAGAATAACAATATAATAAAAAAAGGACAACAGACATTGTTAAGAAAACGGCAGTGATAGCAGTGGGGTATTGCACATGTACTTTAAAAAGATGTTCCACTGAATATATTTCACATTCTACCAAACTACTGCAGCCTTAATATAAATATGGTCCAGGGGAAATGAAACATTAAGCACTGGACTCCTTTAAAACATGGCATGTTTTTGTTCCATTTACTGTGCGGTGTTTTATAAGAGTATTTTTGTGTGATTTGGTTGTGTTGAGATCTTATATTGCACTGGGGTAAAAACCTGAATGATCTTAAGTCTGATAATCTAGGCTGTGATGGACCTGACGCACTTTCCAGAAGGCAGCAGGTCAAACGTGAAAACGTTTTAAACATGATGTTAAAATCCTAATAAACAATCTTCCTCTTAAAGCTGCTTTGAATGTCCACAGAGATGGAAATCAAATCATGCTAAATTCAGACTAAGCTCTTCCAGACATGACCCATTCCTACTCCACCCTTCCTCACTGTTTCCTATCCAAATAGTAAAGTGCAGAAACTTTTTGAAGATCCTGTATCTGTAACATGGTGTGATTTTAACATCATGTTTTACACTGTAGTTACATTCATGATGGGAAACGTGTACTCATTACACAAGGTCAAACACGGTCATGTTACAATTTATATCTTCAGTTTACCTCACTTGTATGCTTTGGACTGTGGGAGGACACCGGAGCTCCCAGAGTAAACCCGGACCGCCCCACCTGGAGATCAAACCCAGGACCTTCTAACATCTACTCACCTAGCCACCATGCCACCCACAAGACATAAGTAAAGCCCAAGTGCAAGAATGCTGGCACTTAAAAAAAAGGTAGACCTTACCAGACCAAGCAGACTAGTACAACAGTTTCATATAAACGCATGTTCACCAGACAGAGGAGCTGAAGGTTCTGAACAACAGAACTTATGATATATAGAAGAGCTTCCACCTGAAGCAGATTACCGCTTATCAGCTGCAGGTGATTGTCAATCAGGAGACACTGACACATGAATCATCTTCTCCCCTGTGCTCTCTCTGATGGCCAACATGGCCATGCGGACGGACATGACTCTTAAGTTGACTCGCTGCCGAATTCATTCAGCAGATGAGCCATGTTACAGTCTGGAAACTATTCATAATGCAATTTCAAAATAATAAATTTCAAATGATGAAACTTCGAACAGGGATTCATCTTTTCAGAAATGGCTGGACTGTTTTTTTCTGAACGCTCACAGAGGATTTTCTTTTTCTTTTACAATAATGTTTTAGACAATTTATAGTAAAATGACAGTTTTTTATATACAAAGAATTACAGTAATCTTCTTAGAGGAAAAGAAAAGCTGCAGCAATTCACAAACAGGACTTTTTGATACACTTAAAATGAAGCAATGTTTGTGCATCTTGGCGGTTGTTATAGTTCTTTTATCAATAGTAAGAAAAGAAGAGACTTAGTATCATATTTACTACTGTAAAATTTACAGAATAATATAAAGATATCATTTTTTATAAATATCGCACACTGCTAATTCAGTGTTGTTTAGCTGACTCGCCTTAAAAACCCAGGGGTACCTAGGTTAGCAATAGCAACATGTGACCATCTACTTATGTTTGCCGAGTCGGGCCAAAAGGGACATTTTGTTACACTGTCCTTCACATTTCCAATATAGGGGTTTCAAAACTAATGAATAATTAGATTTAAACTCTATGTTACTCGTGATTCAGAATGACCCAGAGACTCTGAGCAGTGATCGAGGCAGCTACAATTCTAAAACTTTCTTGAGGCAGAGAATCTTGTCTGAAGTCTCAGATCTCGAACGATGGATATGGGTCAGTAATAAACCCTGGACAGGGTACCAGTACCTCTTAGAACAGCACAAACAATCTGGACAAAATTGGAATGTCGATAGACAACACCACACTGACCATGAATGGAAGCAAAGATTAAACCCTGTAGCACCAATTTTACCTTTTGCTGCTTTTATTGATTAATAAATCTATCGAAATTTAGATTTATCTTGGTCTAGGATGCAGTAGATTTAGACTCTTTAAAAAAGGCGGCATGATGGGAATACATCTCATTGCCACTTATTTACTCACATATGTATACTCTCTTGATGAAGGGGAACATGGCTGATTGAATCATGCTGTTCTATGTAGAAGTGCCCTTCATTTTGAATTGATAAATTATACAATTTTCTTTAAAAAAAAATAATAATATAGCCCTCAGTGGTCAATTTCATGATAATTTTCTCACTATTTTTCAAGCTCAGGTTAAAATTCGAGAGAAATCGTTGATTATCAATTCATTACTAATCAGGGCTGACGCTATCAATCTTTTCACAGGAACCTGCAGGAAACAATGCTCTTAGAAACACACAGAAAATAACAAAAGCCAAGACTGCTGGACTTCAGCTTTCCTCCCAACAGGAAAATGCTGTAACTAAAGCCTGCAATCAGACCTCTGGCACACACACACTGTGAAACTGCATGAGTGCAGAGCATTTTGGTCAGGAGAGTTATTGCTGCCAGAGAAAGAACTGAGAGATTGCGTGCAAGGTTTTGTTGAACTTGATGGTTGTTCTACTTTTGGACTTTCGCAGCTGTTTGGCAGTGACAAGCATGTTGGCCACGTGCCTTATTAGATCCTCCTGTCAGGGTTTGCAACTACTGTTGCTACAGGTGCCACTGATAACCTTGGACCTTACAAAGTACCACGCATATGTGATATAGTCCATCGATACTTAAATACCTGCAGAAATAATGTCATTTGTTATTACAGATGGATATATGTTACAAGGGGACATGTTGGGCCACCAGAACAACTTCAGTGTCAAGTGGCATTGATCAGCTTTTCTCAAACGACACATTTGTCTCTGATTTATTTATTTTTACGTAACCCAGGCGACACAAACAATACAGCTTAGAATGCATTAAAATAAGAAGCATTTCTCACTTCACTCAATACGAGTCTCGCTGCGGTAAAACATCATTAACAGCGTTGCCGCTCCTTGGGATTTGGGGGATCGGCTTGGAATTTGGGGATTTTGCCTGCTAATCTTGGGATTTTTCATTTGCACTCAAGCAATTAAAATCTGCTTTCAATTTTATGGTCGACAGTCATAAATAAGGAATGAAGAAATGTACTACTACTAAATAATCACCGTTTGTGGTTGCTCGCCAGGTTAATGTACATGTACTTTTTATAGGTGTTTGATAATAAAAAACAGTGTAGTTATATTGTATAAATTAGAATAGAATAAAACTACACTGCTCATTTTGATCAAACATCCCCCCCCCAGCTATACTTACATTTTCTTTGACATAAAAACATTTCTTCATGTGTATTTATTTAAATTTTTAGGTAATTGTTGTTATCGATACATACATCACACATACAGGATATAAATCTTCAGTTTTGTCTTTTTCAGTTACTTGGGATTTTGGAACCTCTTGGTGACTAGATCTTGGAAATTCTTAAAATTAAGAGCGACAACACCGGTCATCACAGTACGAATACAATAAAAATCTTCAGTTGTGTGGAATAATCATCAAACCCAGTCTGACGGCATCCACACACATCTCTTTAGCTGTATTTTTCTCACTGTTTCACTTTTAAACTTCTGTTAGCGTGCATGTCCACGAGACGAGGTGTGACTGCTTTCACGCTGGCTTTTCCATTCTTTATTATCCAGCGTGATGATCCAGCCACTGTGCTTCCCCAAGCTGCACTCACTGTGCTATATTTTGTTTATTACACTCACAATTTGAACTCGATTATGATTATTTTTCCTTTTTGCTCTGATCCAGGGGCTAGAAAAATCCTTGCATAGACTATACAAGTCTGCCTAGCTACACTGAAGGGACAGAACTCTTAATGATTAAACTCAAATACCACCTAACAAATCAATTCAAATCCATTGTTCCATGAAGATGGAGTCTGAAATCATGCTTCAAAAGAACCTCTTTATCAAATGGACCCTTTTTGGGCATTTCTATACATGATGCTGAGCATGGTATGACAATAAGGGTATAATGGTATCGTACATTGATTTGTCTGGAAGCATCACATTATTTTTCTTCGATTTTTCACTCGTCTGCTACTTTACATTTGGTTTATATGGTGTAAGTTTATTACACGACAGAAACCAATCTACACCATTGAGCTTAACATAGATGACTTTTAGAGTAACTGTTAGAAATAATTCTCTTCATTTGCATGTTGTTTTTTTACCTTTCTGCACTTAAAAAGTGTGTTTCATGGACGACTTGCAGCGTCTCTGAGGAAAAGAACATTTTCTTCACTTCATTTGGCTATTTTCCCACTTATTTGTATGGGTAAATGTGTAAATTTGAAAATGTTTTATCAATTCTCACCTTGTGGAAGCTCAAGAAGGGCTAATTTGGTGACAATTGTGAAAAAATAATAACAACTTAAAAGTGCCTTTAGGTACAAATTACACCTTTATTATGAAGTATTGCAAACAATAAATGTATGTTTTTCTATGCCAGAGACCCTTCCTGAGACAACTCTCCCTATTTATCTGGGCTTGGGACCGGCTCAACAGTGCATCCTAGTGGCTAGGTTTCTACAGGACAATTCAATCTCTTCAATTAATCTGACTTCATGTTTTGAGACTGTGGGATGAGTTCATGAATACACAGGGAGAACCTGCAAATTCCACACAGAAAGGACTAGGACCACCTCACTTGGCGATTGAACCCAGGACCTTCTGGTTGTGAGGTGATAGTGCTACTTACCGCTGTGAAAAAAATTAAACTAGTCACAGTTTTATTGATATTTTTTTATAATGTATTCTATTATTTAATCCATTATTTGATCAAACAAACTAAAAGAAACATGGACTTATACTTAATTTTTTATCGCCAACATTTTTCTGTCGATTTTTTTTAACCCAATTGCTTTAAGGAGTGGCTTACATGCCCCAATGGTTTAACGGAGTGAACCCAAGAATTTCGGCATGTAGTGGTTATAGACAGACATGCATACATGCAGTAGGTGAACAGTATTAAAACCTTTACATCACAGAATCCGATCCAGCATGACTTAACTGAGCGCGCTCTCCTGATGTGCAGTGTGTTGGGTTCAGAGTAAAGAAAAAAAAATAACATCTTGGGCAGCAAACAGAGGGAAGTGGGAAGCGAGAAATGAAGACAAGAGTGGAGATAACGGGGTCTGAATAAAACTGATAGACAGAAAAGCTGATAAAAGAAATAGAGGACAGAAAGGTTGACAGATTTATGAAGACAGAAAGAGTGATAGAGACACAATAAAAGCTAGAGACACCAATAGAAATCTGTGCACACACACACAATAGTTTTATATCTCACAGATAGACACAGTGCCATAAAAAGCATTAAGACTGCTAACCAGTACCTTTTATATGTGAATAAATGTAGGATAGTAAATTAACTCATTGTAATATATGGCATTGATAGCATCATGTTATGGATGCTTTGTCGGCAGCAGGTACTGGCGACCTGGTCAGTGTTAATGGCGTCACTTATGGTGGACGGTGTAGAGATAAATTAAATCTTGCAGCCCTCTGCCTTGCCAGAGAGATCAAACTGTTAGAGCTGAACAATGACCCAAACCAGCCTGTCACATTAACACTGCACTGGTTGTAAAATAAATGTACCCAAGGGGTCCAGATGCGGTCAAGTCTAGTCAGGTCAATTTTATTTGTTCAGTGTTTTTTTTTAATTTTTTTTTTTTACGATGGACATCATCTTAAAGCAACCTTACAGAATCCAGAATTTTCTCTATTCAGTCCAGTTTGAGATAAAGTCCGAAGTGGGTTCCTATTATAGAAGATATTCTCCTGTGCATATAATTGAGCTCTGAATTACGGCACCCCTATTATTACCGTTACTTACTGGACTTTCTATTATGCACCTTTTTAAATAGGCTTAGAAATTCACCAGCTGTTGTCAATCGTGATCACTAATAAAGAAGTGCGACGACATTCTGTAAAATCAAACATTAACCATCTTATATCAGTATGTTGCTCTATGTAAATCCACAAGATTTTATCATAAATTTAAATAAAAAAATCAATATAAACGTGTGGAAACTAAGAGTTGAACATTTGGAAAAGATGAATAATAAAAATGTTTAAATCATCGTCATTCAAAGACCCCCACCTTTCTACCCTTCCTCCCAACCCCCTGAGCACCACCTGATTAAACAGAATAACACACATGAAGTGCATCTGAGGAGATGGGTGGGGCACACTTTAAACCCACCATATGGGACACATGTCATTATCAAATATTAATGCTATGCATTTTTCTCATTAACTATTCAACAGACTGCACACACACACATGCACACACACTGACTCTGATATAGGATCACCTTTCATGCTGAGGGATTTGAAGGGAATCCCTCAGCAGGGAACTTCACTGCATGTGTGAGAGAGGGGGCAGAACCACACTACACTGCATTTATTAGGAAGTACATGTTTAAGCACTTTGGTTTTTAATAAATTACCCAGCACTACATACACTGTACCTTAAATGTTGCAAGCATTATTCCATTAAAATGTACTTTTTTTACATTTTTTAATTAGGCCAATGCCACTCACAACTTTGATATAGTAAACCCCCGGAATTCACAGGGGTTACATTCAAAGAGCAGCTTGAATAGTAAAAGATGCTCATTTTTTATAATTTAAACCCAAATTATTTAAGTATCATACTGTTCTCCACATATTCTAATATTAATTGTAGTGCTAACCAGAACAATATTGAGTAGCATCTCTTACAGTAAAAGTGTGTCACAAGACGGCTGTATGGGAGTTATCAGGTATCCATATGGTTCAACTGATTTCACAGGTGTTCAAATCCACCTCGATATATGTGAGTGTGTGTGTGCACTGATTACCAATCAGTGTCCATTGTGTACTGACTGTGTTTACTGGACTGAATGGCTGACGTCACTGGGCTGGGGGATATATAGATGTGTGAGGGTTTGGAGTGTGAGACTTGGTTAAAATATGCATGTTTTATTATTTTGATTTCTGTTATGTTTAGTAAATGAAACACAGAATATTTTTTCTTCATAGAAAATGATCATTCTCTATAAAGTGTGCTTGGATAGAGAGTGTTGTGTGTGTATGTATGTGTGTAGCCTGTAAAATATCTCATTTAGAATGTCCTGCTGTGGGCTGGATGTACTGGTCCTAATTTAGGCCAGTGTCCATTAATAATGAATATCCAAAATAGCAGCACCACAAATCAGACTCCCTGGACACTTATTGCTACTTAGACGGTACAGAGCACTTGGCTAAATGATCTATTTTGGACACACACGCTGTCCTTCATGTCTTCTTATTTTTAGTCTTTAATATATGTCTTGCCCTTTCCTATCACTCATCGTTGCTTCTTTTTTACCTTTTCAAATCTGCATTCAGTGTCCTCTATGCACCTTTTAATGTGGATTGTGGTTGTGTATGTGTCAGTGTTATGGTCGGCTCCCTGAGGAGGGCTGTCTTTCCCTCAATGGTAATAAAAGCACTTCATTAAGTCAGTTCATTTCTCAATGGGCTCATCAGAGAGTGCAGTCTCGGATCCGGAGAAGGGACGACGCAGTACCACGTGTGACCTGCTAAGCAAAGGGTTCAGAGAGCAACGCTAACACTGACATGCAAACACTCGACCAGTCACAGGAGAACGATCCACAGGAGATCGTGACCCGACGTTTAACATTCTGTTCACAACAGCTTGCATATTTATATAAAATTCATTTGGGATTGTACTGATGGGACAGACCAGGAGTTGCTGGCTAGTGTCAAATGAATATAAAGCCTCATTCAATGAAGCAGCATGACAGTAAATTTAAATAAATGGAGGCTACAATACAAAGTACAGCCTACCTTAATAAATGGATGATGAAAATACACACACCGCTCTGCATCCTCTTGGACATTTTGTTTAACCGATTGCTAGTGTAATCAACCGTCTTTGATTTGTTGAGTTTAAAAATTGAGATGTTAACTGTACATGTGAGCGACAAACTTGAGCATGATACTTTACTGGATTGTTCTTTTAAGGTGGAGCATATAATTCTTTTACTGGCCTATAAAGCTTTTACCAGCCTCGCTCGTTCTTACTTTCTTACCCTCTCACTCTCAGATCTTCAATTACTGGGCTGCTCACAATTCTTCCATCTAACTTCCACAGATTTGGTGACCTAACATCTAGATGTGCTCCTAGACTCTGGATCTCTTTCCTACGACAGATTAAACCATTTAATTTAATCAAATCTAATCCTAAAACGTACCTCTTCACACTTGCATATAATCTGCTTCAAGCCTGGACTGTCCCTTCATCAGGTCTTTTTCTTCTTGTCTGGTTGCATGTAGTTGCTGTATGTGATGTCATATATACACCTTGTGCACGGAACATTGTAAGCGTCTTCATGTTCTTGAAGAGCGCTGTATAAGAATAAAGTAAAGGTGATCACGTGTGTAGAGAAGCCCACTATTATATTGATTATGGAATCCCCAAGGGGACAAAATGCACACAGTATGTAAACACATAAATCAAACCTTGCCAGCTCACTTTAACACAGAAGAGTCTGTTACACTACCTTAAATGCTGCATGATTGCTAGGACTGCCTCAAATTTCATATGCTGCTTGTATTTTAAAAAAATGCTAAATACAAACCCTAAATTTTACAATTTTATTGCAATAATTGCATATGTTATGGCTTTAGTTATACTACATATTACAATACGACAGAAAAAGTCCTCTACCCCATAAACTATAACTTACGGCTATGAGGGCGCTAAGAGCTTGATGTTTGCTTAACATTGTTTATTGGTTGGAAAATGTTACTTTGTTGCTGTTGCTCTTTACACATTTCATTTATTCTTCCTTTTTGGCAAACATAGACTGATGCAGAACAAACGTTAGGTTGATGAGCTTAGAACTATCAATTCTGGACTTCTTTGAGGCGTGGTCATATTTGTGGCCAATATAAAGGCAGGTCAAAAAATTCTAAATGCTCCGTAAATACCTTTTCCCTCACATCTTTCTCTCATTTCTCCCTCACATTTCCTTTCATTCCTGCTGCTATACCTTTCTTTCTCAGTCCCTCATTTTTGTTCTCCATCAGCTTGCAGTCTCGTTTGACTGCATTTCCCTGACAACCTAAGTGTGCAATGATTAGCAATAATGGCTACCTGTGGCTGCACAAATCATAATTCATAAATGACGTGAACAGCCCCCCAGTCTCTCTCGCTCTCTCTCTTCAAGAAATCACTGCAGAGGTGAAATAAAAGCAAAATTATTTTCATAAAGCCATTCCATAAAGCTGTCATTCGCAGTGGACCGAGTCCGTGCTAAATTAGTAGCAAGGACTTGGAAGGCAGACACATTGCATATGTGCTGTGTGGTTCCAGTTGAGTACACTCTTAGGAAACAGGTGCTAAAAGGTATTTTTTCAAATCGAAATGCTTGTTACTGAGGATGAACCCTCAATGGTACAATTGTTCTTTAAGTAAGAAGAACTAGACTATCTGTTGTAATGTAATAACTTATTTAATGCTCATCCAGTCATACTGGGTGGTCCAGTGGCAAATCAGGTTGTATGTGGATGCTCCAGAACACTAGTCCACAGAGTCGGTGATGCCCTCTTTCTATTTGTTTTATATTGCTTAATGCCAGTTGGGGGACTGCCTGCTTTTTGAATGGTAATATGAACATCACAGACTCTTGCTTTATCAAAGTTTTCCCTTATAGCCATCTGTATAGTTGGGTTAATAACAATGTATGAATAAAATCTAAATAGGGATGCACAACAACACATGAACTCAAAATTGGATTTCCTTCCTGTTCCAGATTTATTCACTTCCACTTATTTTTCACTTCATTCATTTGCAATAATAACTTAATTTTAGTCAGAGTCACTGTGGGCTTGGCGTCCTCTGAAAATATGTAAATGCACACTGTACGGGGCATCAATCCAGTGTGGGATCATTACCGACTCATCCTTTTACTCACCCATTAACTTAACATTTGGGCATTGCAGCTAATTTATTTTCATTATGTATGTTTTGGGAGTGTTTTGGAAGAAACCAGAGTACCAGGATTAAAAAAAAACAGGTGGACACTGGCAGGATGTGCAAAACTTCTCACAGGCAGTTAACCAAGGCAAAGATGAAATAATCATGGCTGTCCAGCACCCACTTAACCAGTTCTAATGTGCTGCCCACCACAACTATTAACCATGGTATTTTGCTAATTGATTTCTTCTGGAAGATGAGACTATTGGCTTCATAGCTATTATGTTACTTCATAACAATCTGTAGTTCGATTTAATGTTCAATTTAAACTTGTATGTGTTGGTCTTTGGAGGGCAGCTATCCTAGCTTTCAATAGGTGCAAGGTAGACACACCCTGGACAGGGTGCCAGTTAAACACCCAAACATATTCACACCCAAACTCACACACACATCTGATCTTTGGATTGTAGGAGAAAACCGGAGCACCCTGAGGAAACCCACACAGACACAAGAACATCAATGTGCAAAATCCACCTGGGATTCAAACCCAGGTCCTTCTTGCTGTGAAGTGATAGTGCTACTCACTGAGCCACTGTCTGACCTGCACCCAGGCTTTTTTTCTTAGTACGTCTTGGTTTTTGCATAATGTAAGCAACGTTTTCGAGGCACTAGACTACAGGTGAAGTAAAAGATTACAAGATCGGTTGGTTTGTTAAATTGTTGGTTGGTTTAATATATCATTTCTGAAGCAAGGGCTTCTTTCATACAAAACAGCCTGTAAGCCAAGAAGGCTAATTAGTAAAGTTTGCGTTACTCTGGACAATACCACTCATGCGCCAGTAGTCATTACTCCAATAGTAATTATTAGCAGACTTTTCCAGTATCAAATCTAAAATGTTTAGTTTTCCTCTGGGCAAGATACCTTTTCTCCTTTACTTTTTCAATGGGTGCATTCAAACAAGACCTATTCATAACCTCGCTTTTGTGGGCATGCCACAAAGTTGAAGATTGCAATCCGGTTGTTGTTACATAAAACCTCTTTTGTAGGTTTTTTTTTAGAGCAAAAAAGAATATGTTTCATCAATTTAGTCACAAATATCTGAAGACACCATATTGTGTATGAATTTTTTTATGTGGCTCAGTGAGTAGCACTATCACTTCACAGCCAGAAGGACCTGGGTTTGAATCCCAGGTGGATTTTGCACATTGATGTTTTTGTGTCTGTGTGGGTTTCCTCAGGGTGCTCCGGTTTTCTCCTACAATCCAAAGATCAGA
>JAYDZG010000036.1:17333341-17345460 GCA_034509265.1 Microcambeva bendego
TATACTGTACAAGCTCCGTGGGGTGGTATGGGATCTCCGTGGGTCGCACTGTGGCCACACGGCAATAAAGGCCTGGATTCGATCCCCAGGTGTGGCGGTCTGGGTCCAATCTGTGTGCATGTTATTTTAGTGTCCATGTGGGTTTCCTCCAGGAGCTCTGGTTTACTCCTACAGTACAGAAACATGCAGTCAGGTTCAGTGGAGACACTGAATTGTCCTATACATACCTAGGAGGCATAAACTAGCACATTGTAGTGATCTGCTGTAATCACTCCTAATAGGAAAAAAACAATCCAATGTAGCAGTAGAAGAGTTCGACCAGAGACTTACGGACTACTGAACCTGGACCTTAACCATTAAACAATGATCTATATTTTCAACTATGTAAGCACTGGTACAGGTTTTGCCCCAAGATGTCTCAAAATTCTTAAGTAACAGCCCGATACTCCCATACTGATTTAGACTCAACCCAGCTGCTTTTCATTGTGAAAAAAGGGAGGGCTTTTTATGAAAGGAAGGAACGCAGGGTAAGATGTGCATCCAGCCACACAAACACACACACAATAACACAATGCAGAAATAGAACAAGAATGTTTTCCTGAAATAGTCCATAATGCAAAACACATACAAGAGTTGGACAAGTGAACATGCTCTCTCTCTCTCTCTCTCTCTCTCTCTCTTTCTTTCTCTGTTTCTCTGTGTGTGTCTCACCTCTGTTTTTGTATATCTGCTTATATGGGCACATACACACACATGCAGTCCTATAGTGGAATACTATCCCTCTAGAGTCATGTTGCTTGCTGTAGTAATTAGTTGGGAGCTCTCTGATAATTGAACTACAGCAAGTGGTACAATAAACACTCACACATTCTCTTACACACACGGTCTGTATCTAGTAGCAACCAAAATGCACTTGAAATGAGTACTTTAAAAGTGCACCGTGAGTTGTTTAGCAGCACTGCAGGGTGAGGAAGGGTGACTGCTAAAAGAATTCCTCCAGTGCACTGTAACTCTTGGGAATGAATAAATGCCGTAGCCTTTCCCCCTCTTGCTTTGTTGGTTTGTGTTTCCACCACATTGAACAAACATGGACGTTCATGTCTTCCTTCTTTAACCGGCAAGCTTTTTACAAACCTACACGGCCCATCGTAAACATCCTAACAAGAAGAGATCTGTAAGTGTGTGGTAAATTGGGTTTCATATATTCACACAGCCATTTACACACATTAAAGGTACGAAACGATTCCTTTCGGCTGCTCATGTTGGGGGTCACCACAGCAGATCCTTCGTCTGCGTGTTTGATTTGGCAGTTTTGATGCCCTTCCTGATCCAATCATCCTATTTAAGCAGGCTTAGGACCCCCTTCCGCTCACTCGCGATAAGGTTCAAATACTCATTTAAAAACCACAAGGTAATATTTTTTAGCTAAGTGAAGGTAAAAAGTGAATGCTAGTGAATGTACTTTACTTTAGAAAGATGAAAAAAAGTCACATTTCCAGGAAAGATAGGATGTTTAGTTAATTTTAATATAAAGTATCTCAATTACTCTCTTTCTTAACTGCTTATCCAGTCAGGGTCAGAGGAAGGTGCTGGAGCCTATCTCAGCTTTTTAATGGACACAAGACACAGAAACATCCTGGACAGGGCACCAGTCCATCACATGGCACATACACACACATTCACCTTTAGGACAAATCATTGTCTCTAATTAACCTGATTGGTTTCTGGACTGTGAGTGATAACTAGCTCCAGGAGGAAAAGCACACAGACACAGGGAGATACAGAAGATAGAAAGAGAAGCAGCACTACCCACTGTCATCACTGTGTTTAGTAAAGATTTTTAGAATTCGATGTCTGCTATACACACCGCTACAGGTTGAGTCGTGATTAGCACAGAGACATTTCAATGATTCGGTACTGAGGACACAAATTGCTGCCCTTTTTTCTCCTTTCTGCTTAGCACTATGTGGTGGTCATTTTCTGTGGTTAGATTTTCAATAGGAGGCTGATCTGGACATCAGACAAGCCAGATGCTATTGTGGTGCACGCAGAATAAAATCTGGCAAAATATGAACATCCAGAGAATAGATGTTTCATTGATGACTGCAAGTGTCTCTCTATAGTCCAAAAATAGGCTTAAACCAGAGTAACTAGGGATATATTCAGAGGAACCACTGTTTTGAGTGACTCAATAAAGTCCTGGTAGGTTGTCACATGTATCCAGAGCCATGCTGACTGCAGTGCATCACACATCTGCCTGAGAGGAAGTGAGTGAGGATCCAGAGAGCGAACATGGTGATCAGGATGGTCCCACAGATGCTCAGTTGGATTAGAGTCTGGAGAATTATTGGACCAAAGTAGTACTTGGAAGTCTTGATGATGCCCTTCTAACCAATGTTGGAACTATTGTCTGCTGGTGCTGTTCGTGTGTGTGCAAATGTGCGCATGGGTGCTGGTGGTGGGAGGAGGACCAACGTCTGTGCAATATTGTTCTAAATGTCAGGGATGAGACTGCAGGGGCTGTCTAAACCTTTATAGAATTCTGTCTCTTCCTTTCTTTCTTCCTCGTCTACTATCACTCCATTTTTTCTATCCTTGTCTTAGTTAACCCTCTCAGCCTTTCCAAATCTTTCTTTTAGCCTTTATTCTCTTTGCCCTCCATATGTGAGTCTAGGTTTGCTGTAAAGGCCACACGCAGCAGTCCTGTATGTCAGACGAAGACCTCGGGGAGTGTCTGTCAGTGCCTCACATTGACTTTGCTACTATAAAGCACAGACAAAAATCCCTACAGAAGCTCAGTCAGGCCTAGTGCTCATCATAGAGCTGTCTGCGTGTGTATTATTCAATTCACAAAGGGTGTTATAGGGAATTTAAACCAGAAGCTCACATACACCATTTCAGCTGCAGCATAACAATGATTGTGACTTCATTAATATAGGACAGTTTTTTTTCAGTCTTTCACAGTCACACACATTTACAAAATGATTTTATTTCTAAGCACAATATGAAAAAAAGTTTGGTAGATCATGATAAAGAACAGCAAGCGAACAGTCATGGTCTAACAGGCAACTGTTGGAATCTTTGACATGGGTCGAGTTGAGATGGCTAGAGGATGATGGTTCACCTTTTGTGCTTAAGAAATGGGACCCCCTTGACACCACTGGGTTATGTTTATATTCTTACGCTTTCAGAAAGGAGGAAATGGCTTTTAAAAATATTAATATAACAAAAAAACGAAGAAATGTATCCGGCGCTGAGAAGCAGGATCGGATTGGCGTTCGGTCAAGACACGAGATGATCCTTGACCCATATTAAGGCCATTACTGGTGCTGACTGCAGCTCAGTAACAATCAGACGGCATCTGCGAGGGAAGGGCGTGTCCACGTGTCCTTCAACACCACACAACTGCCCGTTTGGACAAAAATGTAACCTTGACGGTCCTGATGGCTTTCAACGTTATTGACATTACATGGGGAGGGCCCTTGTTTTTCAACAGTACAATGTTGCAGTTCACAAATTGTTGCCTGACAAATGACTTCTTCCAGGAAAATCACGACTTTTGTAACATCCTGCGTGTTCCCCTTATGTAAATACGATTGAGAACATTTGGAGATGGAGGCAAGGGAAGTTTACAAAAATGGACATCAGTTCCAGACAGTGGAGACCCCTCGTGAAGCCCTCTTCAACACTTGGAGCAACGTTACCACTAGCCTACTGAAAAGACTTGCATCAAGTATGCCTAAACTAATTCTTCAAAGTAGCCAGCTTTTGCTTTGATGACACTTTTGAACATTGCACTTGGCTTTGCCATCTTTATTCTCTCTATGCTGTAGCCACCTGGAATGGTTTTCCAACAGTCTTGAAGGAGTTCCCAGAGGTGCTGAACTCATCTCAGGTGGCTTTAGGTCAGGTGATTGTGGAGGCCAGGTCACATGACAGCTCTACACCACAACTTTCCAGATGTGTACAAAGAAATCGAAACAAGAAAAAACATTGAATGAGAGTGAGAAAAAATAAATAAGTAAATATATATAGTTACACTGACAAGTTTTTTAAAATTATTTATATGAGTTCTGCTTTTGTCAAAAAAGTCCACATGCACAAGTCCACATGCACAGTCCCGTGATTCATATCGTCCAGGTATTAAATTCGGTTTGTGTTAATTAGACAGAAAGTGTGGTGAAGATAAGTGCTGCCATGTGTCCTTTACAGATTTTCACACTCAATATAAAAACGTGCCATTTCGTTAGTCAACCCCAGCTTCCTGTTTTTAAAGGTTTGGTTGTGTGCATGCATGTGCAGATGCTTTTAAAGGACTAGTGTTTAGCATTTGGTGGCCTACGCCGACTCATAAGTGCCACCACAATGGCAAGCCAAGGCGCCACCGAGTCAGATTTATATGCCACCTGGCATCCGACTCTCGACGTGCACTTACGTACACATGTGGGCACAAGTGGCGGCTCCAGGGTGGCAATTTAATTAGTTAAAGGACAGAGATGGTTTTAAAATGTATAATGTGGAGAGCAGTGTGTGTGGTAACACACTCGAGGAAAGAGCAAAATAAGCAGATCTTTCACACACACACACACACACGCACACACACACACACACACTCAGAGACGTACACAAATAAGACTGCAGCTCTGGGACTTTTTACAAATATGCCCTTGTTGACAGAAAGAGTCGGGCCATATCAGTTTAACCTGGGATAAAGCTGCAGGCCAGCCTGGATATTAACTTTAGACTCAATCGAGCAAGGGCTTAACCCCAAACTCTGTCTAACCAAACCTGCCCTTTGACCTGCCACCCCCTTCCTGACCTTCTGCCATCAGTTTCTTTTACAATGACCTATGACATCTGTTCCCACTCCCTAAAAGTCACACGCACACCATCCCAAATTGAAAAATCAGCTGCTACTTTCATTTGTTGTTTGGAAAATCGAGAAAGGTTTCAGCGGTGAGCAAGCACAATTTAATGCTGAGCCTAACCTCACTTTAAAAAGAAGGGTAGAAAACAAATGTATTTAATTCTCCTGCATTCTAAAATGTAGTCCATCGAGCAATGTGTTCCTTTTAGTTTTGCTGTAGAATTTAAATTGGATAATATATCACTTAATGTAACCTCATGTTATTTTTGGGAATACTTACCAACATGGCATATTAATTCTGTGGACGGTATTTGTAGTTCCTACATAATAGATGAACAGCAGCAGCAAAAGTCAAGCAAAAATGTTGGAAGGACACTAATGGAACTTAGTTAAATACATACTACTTGATTAAACAATTACCTAACTATTATTGGGTTTTTTTCCCCTCTGCCTTGTCTCGTGTCGGCTCCTATGTGTAGCCAAACCTTATTGATTTGGCGTAGTTTCTGATGCAACCTTCCTATTTATTTTTTATCCGGGGTTGGGATCTCCACTACGACACACTGGTTTGTGCATATAAATGGCTAAGGTGGCACCAAACCAAGTGGCAACGCCAAGATTTGAACCGGGGAGTTCAGACTCTCGATGCTGGTGTGCAGTGGAAAATCCCACTTCTCAAATAAATATAAATAAATTAAAAAGTAAATAAATAAATATTAATGTAAATAAAAAGTAAATATGTAAATAAAAAAGTAAATGAACACACAGGTAAATAAATGAATAACAAGTTAATAAATAAGTAAATAAAATGCTTTAACATTTAAAAAGTTGAGGACCATTTTAAGTGTAAGGAACTGAAAGTAAAGAAAAAAGTTCCCATGACAAATGATTGTTCTATAAATAGCACTAATTTCATTAATTTGAAGATGTTCTATTCAAACACATAATTCTTTGATTTGCATGTGCATTTAATTTACTTATCATTCCAGTTTCTTTAAGTTATATTATCCTAAATTGCCCTGCATCTACATTTTTGAGAGGGTTGTGACCCACCACTACCCTGATCATATAAAATAGGATTTACACCGACCACGCATAACAATATGATTACTGACAGGTGAAGTAAAAATCACTGATTATCTCATCACGCCACCCGTTAGTGGGTGGAATATATTAGGCCCCAAGTGAGCATTTGATCCTCAAAGTTGATGTTAGAAACAGGAAAAATCGATAAGTGTAAGAATTTGACGAGGGCCCAGTTGTGATGGTTCAGAGCATCTTCAAAACTGCAGCTCTTGTGGGGTGTTCCCGTATCTCAAAAGTTGTCAGTGGTAGGTTTATCACAGTTGCAGGGCTGTTAAAAGGGGGACCAACACAATATCGGGAAGAGGGTCGTGTTGTTATTCCTGATTGGTGCATATATGTATAAATAATATCCAGGGAATCATAAGCTGCTTTATAAGATATATATAAGGTTTTAAGCCTGTAGCAGATGGGCTATAGAAGCCAGTGACTCATAGAAGTGTTCCATTCACTTCAGTACTTTAGTTCTATTAAACTTCTGTCTGTAATTCAACGCTTTGCACAGATTTAGCAGTGGCTGTGCAATTCAAAAAATGACAATGCACACCTGTGATAAACAAATTAGGAAGACAAGAAAAAAAGCTTTTAAGGGGCTTAATCTCTCTGAATTGGGGTTGACTAAACATGCGCTTTCTCGCTTGCTGCATTTTGCTTTACCCATCTGAGAAAACAGCAGCGAGATAAGAGCAGCAGCCCCGCAGTGATGGCGCAACACTAATTCGGCGCTGATTTAACATTGATTCAATGCCGGAGATAGCTAGGGGGCCTGCGGCGGCGGCACCGAGATAAGCCGACAATGAAGGCCGGACAAACGTTTATCCAACGTTAAGCATCAACCCGGGATCTTGCTGCCATCAACATTTTCCAACCAGATAAAGAAGCAACAGCGCACAATGCTGAGAGGGGGAGCTTTTAAATGCATGAATGCGCCCGCTCTGCACAAAGGAGTGCGTGAGTGTGTGCGCGCATGTGTGCGTGTGTAAGTGTTAAAGTTAGTGTAAGTAGAAGTTAATGATGGCGATGCGATAAAATGGAGAGAAGGAGAAAGAGAGAGTGAGAGATTAAGTGAGAAGGAGTGAACGAGGATGAGCAAGAGATTAGAACAGAAAAGCAAATGGGATCATAGGGGCGAGCAGAGTGCAGAGAGATGGAGGGATTGATAGAGGAAAGAAAAGGATATAAGGGCACATTGAGTGTGGGCGGAAAAAAAGAAGTGAGACTTAAGAAGTGAGATAAAACTACAAGGGCGTGTCGGATAATCGTAGCGAGGGAAATAAAAGACTCCAAGAAAAACCTGTGTTGAAAAAAAAAATAGAAAAAGCCAAAACAGAGGAACTGAAAAGTGTGAGAAAAGACACATTGGGTATAGAAGGGAGAGAGGAAGATCAGGAGAGCAAAGAGGTTCAAGCCAAAGTCAATTGAACAACTAATGTGAATCGATTTGCAGCCGACGTGAGCCTCTACAGGGAGCGAGTGACATTTTGCTGGAATATTTTAGTATCGTGGAAAAGCTAGACGGCTATTCTTTGATCTAGCAGAAATCGGGAAAAATGTGTGTTTAGGGATGAGCATGTGTGTGCATGGCTGTGCATGTACGAAAGGACAATCAGAATTATTTATTAAGTCTGAGTGAAATCTGGTGGCCCTCAAAGACCACCCGGCCGGATGTGATGGAGGAGGGGATGGGGCAGACGGGGGTGAGGAATAGTGGGAAAGAAGGGAGTGAAGAATGCGCAATTAAAAATTTAAGACCTTTAAAGCGAGATCCGCTCTATAGCCAGGGGCGCAGCTTCCAGCAGGAGAAAGAGATGAGCAGAGGACACGGGGCACAAAAAAAATGGTTCCATTTTCATACCTAGGTGAAAAACATTATTTATTTTTAATTTAATGGATGCGTTTGTTGAATCCAAATTGGCCTGGTGAGCTCTCCAGGTAGATGCATTTTAGCTGCCATGCTCGTGGGCTGTGTCACCTCAGCCCTTGAACGGCCTAGTAAGCTAAAACTGTGGTGACATTATCTTTGTAAGTAGTGCATCTATCTTAATAATCTACCTTATATGTTTCTTGTCTTGTTAAAATTCTGTTTACCTAGGAAGCTGGTTTAGAAGCTGGGGTCTGAGCGCAGGGTCAACCATTGTACTGCGGCCGGAGCATAAAGGTTTACGGGCCTTGACCAAGTGGCTTCGCAGCTGAGGCTGGATTTGAACCAATAATCTGATAGCTCAAAGCTCTACCCACTTATCATGGGCTGATGATGTCACACATATTTAAATAATGTAAGGCTTTCAAGCAAGTTTGTATAGGCATTTGTGGCCTAGTGGTTAAGGTACTGAGTTAATAATTGAAAGTTCACTGTTTCAAGCCCCACCACTACCAGGGTGTTACTGTTGCCCTTAATCGTGCGTTGCTTACACAGTTTACTGCCACTGTTCTGTAAGTTAATTTGAATGTAAGTGTCTGCTAAATGCTGAAAATGTAATTAAACTTTAATAAAATGAAAAATCAAAGTGCGGCTAGCTGGACTCACCAAGCAAATAATTTAATTTAATTTAAGGGCTTTTACTCAGAAGCCTGTGCATTCCTCAGTCTGAAATTGTGGTTACCACACTGAATGTGCAAGACCTTTAGAAGTGTGATCACTTCAGACAGTGGTAGCCTAGTGGGTAAAGCTTCGGCCTATCAGTTTGATTGTCGCTTCAAGTCCAGGCTCTGCTATGCTGCCACGGTTGGACTTTTGAGCAAGGCTGCTATCCCTGTCATACTCATGGGTTTCGTATAATGGCTGTGCTCGGACCCCAGCATCCATACATGCTGGGAAATAAGGAAAATGAATTTCATTACACTGTACATGTGTGTATATACGACATAAAGCATTCTTTTATAAGCATTCTTAATTCCTCTTCTAGACTGAGCTAAATAGCTACAATTTCCACCTGGGTATTTTCGACTACCATGTTTGTTAAACCAAAATTCCAATTCCACACCCACAAAATGAAACGTGCATGTCTAATCTAAAGGGAAATTCCACAAGGTATGCGTGTCTCAGAGCAGTAACATTTTAATGTGCAACTGTTCTAGTATGAATGATCCAAATACAATCTGATCAACTATTCATTACACACACACACACACACACACACACACACACACACACACACACAACTACTCAGCTAAAAACAACCATTAATATATACGCTTGCACTAGTCAATGACTGAGACGGAAAACATTTACATCACTCTGTGAACGACGATGTTCATTGCCTGGTTCACATTGTAAAGAATAAACAAAGCAGTGCGAGGTAGTCTAGGCAATAAAATATGGTATACATCACTACCAACTAACTAACACTACAATTGATTCTAGAAAGAAAATAACATTGTAAAAATACTCTATTCCTGCACCAACGTGAGCACCAAACCCGGTATTTAAAAATCGCTCCCAGCTGCAGTAAATGAACACAAAGATACAAACACCACGTGATCAAAGGAACACCCCTGTCAGTCCTCAATAGTAGGATGATTTTGTACCCTGTGCTCCCTAATAATCCCTACATCAGATGGGACGTTAAACCATTCGATCTAATTTTACATGGTGACAATATTATAATTCTTTTATAAATATGAGTGCATTATATTTCCATCATCAATCAAATGATTTTCTATCAGCCTTTTCTAGTGCATATATATTTAAAATACCATCAGAAACCATGCAAAATAAGAACGTGTGCATCAATAACTTAGTCATAGAAAAAAAAACAGTTGCACTCCTAGGATTGCAATGAGAAAACCTTTTAAATGCACTGAGGAGAATATTTGCTCTGAATTGTTATATAATTAAACTAACTGGTCTTTTTTTAGGATGACAGTGCCATCATGGGTCTCTAAGTTTTGATAATTATAAAAAATAATGGAAGTCATGTGATGTTGCTTTAGGTGTAACTAGATCTCATCCGTTAAACATCAGGAACATTTTAGACTCATGTTAGACTGCACTGTTCACTAACAACCCCAATCCACCAGTTTAGACAAAAATCCTTTAGAAGATTGAGGTTCTACTCTCTCTTATGCTCCTTTCACACATAAACTCCGGGAAAGTTCAGGAATATTGGTTCCAGATATTTACCGGAGTTTACCTGGAGATGTTCCGTGTCGGGCGTGTTCACACTACAGAGGAAATGTTCCGGAAGTCTAGGCGAGTGATTTTGTGGAACATTCACTGCTGTGTTCTCACATGGACTGTACCCAGAACATTTCCAGGTAAGTTCCAATGGTCACGTTCACACATAGAGCTCCGGAGGAAAAACTCTGGAACATTTCTGGATTACCGTGCATGTGTGAAAGAGGCTTTAGACAACGTCATTCCTTTCAATTTATCACCTCCGCATCTGAAGCGCCCTGCTGTGCCGTGACTGACACAATCACAAGGAAATACGTAGACCTGACATGCACACAAACACACACATGTAAAAATGCTGCTGAGTCCATTTTTACGAGTTGGAGAGATGCAGCTGTTACCACAGCTGTGCTGAGAGACACGGAGCAGCAGAGTGACTTTAAAAAGCATTTTGCTTTATCAGTGCAGAAAATATTTAAAGATGCTTCTCGGCATCCATCTGTGCACGGTGTGTGTGCGATGTGTGTGTGTGTGTGAGGGAGAGAGAGAGCATTTGCGATGTGTGTGTGTGCGTGTGTGTATGTGCGAGGTGTGTTGTGTGCAGGGTTTTGTGTGCAGTGTGTGTGTGTGTGTGTGTGTGAGAGTGAGTGTGTGTGCTGACAGCTTTACACCTGCCGCTGTGTCATTTTAACATCACATCAACACTGTATATCGGGAGCAACACAACCCCGCCCCACCCCAAACACCCAGACCGGTTACACTGAAAGACTCACTTACTGGAACAGACAGGAAAAGGATTTTTCTTATTTTATTTTATTTAGCACTTCCTGTTGGTGTCATGTCATCCGGTGACACCAGGAATTTGCCAAAAAAGTTGGTCTTGCAACTGTCACCATTTGACTCATGACTCCCAAGTGGTCTACATAACCAACATTCATGAATATTTTTTTTTAAATAATCTTCCATAAGTTTCTGCACTTTTATATTTTGGGAAGAAAATGTTGGTCGTTAGTGACTGTTGTGCAATATTCCTGTCTTAATATAATAAAAGTTGTACATGTATGGGTTTACTCCCAGGCTCTATATAACACTGTGTCATTCAAATGCATCACACATCAGTTTTGTTTGTGTGCATTTAAGGCATTTATTACTTAAATCCTTGATTATTTCTAACACAGTATTCCGCTAAAGTTACTTTGCTATATTATGCTAGCCCACTAAAAGAGGGATCTGGGGATTAAATCCACAGCTGTGCTATCGGCCAGTCGGGCATCTACAAAGACCCAGAACTGGCTCAGGGAATTAATTAAAATACAGCAGAGTCTATTTTCTCTTAAATCTCAAATGATATATTAGACATTACTGTAATAAACAATTATAAACAAAAAATCACATTAGAACTGTACTGTACTACACACACACACACACACACATCACCTACCTTAAACCATCATACATTTTCTCACCCCTACCCTTCCTCTGAACCTTCTTTGAAGCATTTGGTTGATGAATTTTTAGATTTAGATTTACAATCTCTTTTCATTACTTTGTAGTGAAATTCATCCTCCGGTTAGGTGCCTTGCTCAAGGGCACTTCTGACGTGACCTGTCTGCTCTGGTGAATCGAACCTGCAACCTTTTGATCACAAGCCATGGCTGCTTTGGATTTTTTCCGAATATAAAGACTTAAATTTAAATGTAACAATATAGAGGTCATCAAGAGCTCGTATTAAATTCATCTCTTACCATGCCAGCCCATCGAATAGGGGAAGGAGACCTCAAAGAGGTTGTCGTATTTTGTCAGAAGCCTTTTCATTATGCAAGCGAGACCTGGATTAAAACAGAAAAAATAATGTAAAGCATGAAAAATAGATCCTGCTGGTAAATATTTGCCCAGGCTTTAGTCTGGCCCGTTTGATACCCACACGCTCGGCTTGATCCCCCGGCATCACCAGAGACGCATTTATTCTATTCAGCCACAGCAGAACAACACTCAGACAAGCTAAAAGTCATTCAAGCACCTCAGTGCTAGAATAACTACTTTTATATATAAGAT
>JAYDZG010000036.1:17401002-17418289 GCA_034509265.1 Microcambeva bendego
GATGAGCACTATTTCTACCATGTGGGCGGCACGGTGGCTTAGTGTGTAGCACTGTCGCCTCACAGCAAGAAGGTCCTGGGTTCGATCCCTTTTTTCTGGGCTAGCGATATGAGAACTACAGTTTAGTTCATGTTATAAAGTTTATACATCCTAATGACTAGGTCCTATGAACCTGATTGCTTGTTTTTGTGAGGCATCCCATGTAGACACTGGGAGAACATAACTCCACACAGAAAGGACACGTCTGGGGCACAAACACAGAACCTTTTTGCTGTGAGGCTACACTGCTCCCCACTTAGCCACCGTGCAGCCCCACGATCTAACTTTAATACATAATCTACTCAATTTCTACCAAAACGTTCACATTTCTTTTAGTTTTACCCATTGGTAGCAACATTTAGAAGCTAATCTTACATTACTGGCATATTTCTCTCAAAAAAAATCATTTTATATATAAAAATGTTTTATTAGTGCAAAGGAATGGTGTTGGTACTAAAGTCACTAAAATAAAATAACTAAATCTGACATCTAAAAGAAAATATATGAGTAAGTAAATACTTCACCAAATATAAAATAAAAAGGTAAAACTCCCAACAAATATAAAAAACACAACAAGAACCATGCATTTTTGTTTTAGTTTTTACATGAGTGATCTTCACTTGTCCTCACTGTCTGTTTGTGCTTCATCTAGACCTTCATTTACATCTTAAAAACTTCCTCAATACTGTACCAGCCACCTTTGTTTTAAAGTCCTTTTTGATTCAAACAGGCCTGTTCAGCTAGTATAAATCTTACTTCTGTAGAGCCTTGAATTACAGCTAGACCCATGTAAAACAGCTAGTAAACATTTGAAATGTTCTTTTTCACATATCTAAGCTCATAGATGTTCGATGAAGAAAGAAATAAAAAAAATCCTTTCATTTTTCAAAACCTAACGATTTCAAGACCTAACGAATGTGCCACAATAAACTATTCACTTTCAAGCTTTCAGTTAGTAATTACACTAATATGAACCGAACGCTGAAAAATATGCAGCTACTTATTCAGGTTCAGTACTTACAAGTTCCAGTTGGATATTAAATTGGTGGAAAATAACCTAGAGCCCCATGCATTGCAAAAACATGTTTGGACCACTAAGTATGCAGTCAAAAATACCCTGTTTGTGAAAATACAAGTAATCAAATTTTCCTACCTAAGCTAAGACAAAACTTTGCTGGTTCCCATAAGAAAAAAATGCTTTGTCACACAGAAAAGATCCGAAAAGGTTTGTGTTTGGATACTGTGGTTCAACTCAGGCTTTGGTTTGTAAGGCGGCTAAGTTAAATAGGAAGAAAAAATTGCACATGTTTGAGTTATGGCGTGTTGTCTCTCCCAGGCCAAACTGGGAGAATTGTTCTCCCACTCGCCTCTGCCCACTATTTATATCTTTGGCTCCAGCTTATATTTCCTCTGACCAAAAAGTCTTTATAAATCACATTCAGCACCTTCATAAAAATGATATAAGCTTTCGACAAAGGCTTCGTACGCAATTAAGAGATTGAGGACAGCTGGAGGAGACCGAAAGAGCAAGTGAGAGAACTACAGAAAGAGAGATAAACATCGTTTAAAGTACATGTGGGGAAATGAACAAGAGCTAGAAGTGGTTATTAACAACACTTGGAGGTGACACAAATCCTAATGTTCCTTCATAAACATGCAAAAAATGGCTGCTGTGTGACCCTAAAAGAAGAAGTTTAACGACAAAGAGGAGCTGTGGTGGAAACTGCCCTGGCAAATGTGTGATGACTTGCGGCATAAATGAACCCAGTGATGCTGGTGTTACTTAACGTAATGCGGCTCAGTTCAGAAGCTTGTGTCAAGATTTGTCAGAGCTTAAGTTTAAGGTGTGTAGTCGGTTTGAAAGAAAAAGAAGCAGAATTCGTTTTCTGAACTAGTTACTGCAGTAGTTGTTCACCTCAACAACGATTCATTTGTATGTTAGTAAGATAGACATCAACACGAGGCGGCACGTGGCGGCACTGTCACACACAGCGAGAAGGTCCTGGGTTTGATCCCCGGGTGGGGCGATCTAGGTCCTTTCTGTGCGGAGTTTGCATGTTCTCCTCATGTCCACGTAAGTTTCTTCCGGGTAGTCCGGCTTCCTCCCACAGTCCAAAAACATGCTACCAGGTCGTTTGGAGACACCGAATTGTCCTGTAGGTACCTGCGATGGACTGGCACCCCATCCAGGGTGTTACCTTGTGTAGCAAAGCAGTAGTGAGTAGCAAACCTCATTGTCGAGGTGTAAAACCTTTGAAAATAGATGGCGGTTATCTGAAATTAAAAACAGTAAGTCTGACAAGGATCAAATTGAGATGGGTAGACGACTGGATCAGAGCATCTCCAAAATGGCCTGATCGGTGTAGTTCACTGAGGGTTGCCAATATTTACATTTACATTTTCAGCATTTAACAGACTCTCTTATCCAGAGTAACTTACAGAACTGTGTCCATAGTAAACACTACCTTACTCTAGTTTAAGTAGCTACTACTTCAAAAATACAAATCTGCTGAAAACCTGTTTGTTGTAGGAGTGTCCATATGTGAATTAGTAAGTACAAATCCGTGCTGGGTAAATAGGTGAGTTTTTAGTCTGTGTTTAAAGCTAGCCAGAGTCTCCAAAGGCAGTCAAGGGAAGCATCCACTTTTTTTTAGAAGATGTCCACCAGGTACTCAGGTTTCCTCCCACTTAAAAATACAAAAGCTTGACTGTCTTCCACAAATTGCCACATAGATCTGAGAGAGTTAGTGAATGTTTGTGTTGGCCAACAATGTATTGGTGCCAGGTACAAGATGCATTCCTGCCCTGTGCTGAGTGCTTCTGTCAACGAAACAATTCAGAATTAGGCCCCATCTCTATGTGCACTTTATGCTCAGCAGTCATTTGTGTGAATGCCTTTTGAGATTCAGTCACAGTAACAAACAAACAAACAAACAAAAATATACAATTTACCAAATGTTATGAACCAAAATCGAAGTACATTTTAGTTTTTTGCAGTTCCAAAAGATATTACCACAACAAAACTGTAGCATGATGCTAGCTATATGTGTAGGTGTGAAGGGTCGTCTAGGCGTGAGAAGCTGGACTACATTATAGCAGAGTGTATGACCGAGTGGAGTTTTGGGAGTGTGAACTTGTGTGCGTTGTGTGTTCAGAAGAGTTAAAGTAGCCTCCTGAGGTACGTCTGAGTATATCACGCTGACAGCTCTGGCACGGATGCATTAATATGCCTCATAATAATTACAAATGAGAATATGCATAGTTGCACACACCCAAACATGAAGCCAAATCAAAAGCAGACGTGTATCCTCTGCACTAGTGTGTACACATGCGCCGCAATGAGCTCGGTGACTGGGCTTGCGCGCTACGCATCAAGTCGATCTGCCCATGGCGCTTTGTGACATTTCCGTTCTCAGCAAGTTCTATACTCTCCAGCACGATTAATATCATCCTCTTTCATCGCTCATCTCACTCTGTCTCTCCGTATTTTCTCTAGTTTTACCAGCTGGTGTTGAGGCACGGACCCCAGGGCATGACTGAGTTGCCAGCTCCTCTCCTTAGAGACCGGGTTGTAGGCACTCGACCAATCCAAACCAACCAACGAAACACATATGCACAGATCTTTTGAGATTGGGTACCAAGAAAGTAATACCTATTGAGAAAGGTGCTGAGCACTGATGTTTCTACATAATTAGCAACGTATTTAAAATTATGTAGGGTACAAGGTGCCAACAATTTACCGTCTGACAATGTTCCTAGCCCAGGAAAAACAATGCCAGTTACAAGGTAAATCACAGATGTTATGATTAAAATTAATTACTTGGATCGGATAAACTATGCAACGTGTTTTTGGATGCAATGTTTAGATGAACAAGCCAAAACAGTGATTTTATGTCAGCTATTAATACTTTTTTGTAGTTAAAATTTAGTTATTATAATTATAGTATTTTGCCCTGTTTTTTACAGTTATTATTATTTGTTTTCATTTTCACCAGTTTACCTATCTATCTAAAAAGAACTTCCACAGCATGACACTGCCACCATGATGGTTCATTGTAGGTATAGTAATGAAAATAACAGCACTAGACATGTTTTTCTTTCTTTTCAACAAAAAACACTTTAGAGATATTCCATTATTACACCATTTACCATAGACTGGCTCGTATCAATGTACCAATGTTACACCTATATGTACGTACTGTCATTCTTGCAAATGCTATAAGTAGGGTACATTTAGCTGAATTTACGTTAAAATTTATATTACAAAATGAACAAATTCTGTTCTTCGTAACAATTTAGCATTAAAATACATGAGAAAAATATATATTGCCACAACACATACATTCAAAATGTGTGTCTGTATGTCTGTGTGTGTATGGGCAGCATCAGAGACTGGAGGCCTGCCAGGCTGGGTGCTAAGCCGTTAACCTGTGTGCCCCTGTAATCGTCTCAACTTCAACAAACACTTCACCGCCACTCCTCTGTCAATCACATCAACAACACAACACAAATAAACAACCCACCCGGCCAGAGCAGATGTCCTGGGCCTTGAGGGGGTCAAACAAAAACAAGATTTAAAGAGATAAACAGATGGAGGATGAGTCTGAAGATCTGACAAAAGTTATACTCTGGTCTCTCATTTTTAAAGTAGTTCTGTCATTTTCCATGCTGTGGTATATGCTAAAAATAAAGAGATCAACAAAACAAGCCACTTTTGCACATCGCCTACGGGTGTCAGCCTTTTCTCATCCACTTTATTCCATGAGCATGAGTTTCTGAATTTGAGTGAACAGATTGTTGTGCTGTGAACAGAAATAATACTATTGACACTGCAAATGATTGCTGAATATTCATTCAATGGTGTTAATTAAAAATCTAATGGGCTACAAAATACACTCAGTAGTTATGCTAATTCGCTAAAGTCTACAGTATGAAATCGGCCAAATGAAATGCCATTTCTAAATAGTTTGTAAAGCAGCTAATAAGAAATAACCATAATGCTGACTGAGGTTCAGATGGGTTCAACAGGGAGAAATATCCAGGATGGAAAGAAGTGGATTTTCATTTCATTTAACACATATTGCAATACAGCAAAGGGACATTTATGTACACCAGGGCAAAAGACCATGATAAAGATTTACACCATAAAGTGTCCTATTTAATTTATTTTAAAATAAAGCACAAGAGGATACTTAAAAGAGCAGCAGTGCAAAATTGCACAATACTAAATATTTGAAACAAAACTGTTTCCTTATTTTATTTGATTTAAAACAAAGCACATTCCGAGAGGATACAGTAGAAGCCAGAAGTGCAAAATTTGGTGTAACACCAGCATAACATTTATGGCACTTAGCAGATATTTTTATCTGCCGTGACTTACAGTAGTAACAGGGCCTTCCAAAAATGGTGAAAATGTGAAATGGTTCGTCCTTGTATGTAACACTAACATTTGTGATGGTAATCAGTAACCCAGATGTTAAGAAATTAGAGAAGAAGACATTAAATTAAATTTAAATTAAATTAAATTAAAACTTAAAAAAAGTTTTTTTGTCTTTTGAAAATTCTATAAAGTGTTAATTGTAAAAAAGCTTTAAAGAGTTGTGGGCTCTGTTGGTGTAACATATTGGGTTACTGGGTGTAGTAAAACCGTCATCACAGTGCTTCCATAACACCGGCGGGAAGATAAGGGTCGCGCAGGAACAACATCCACTCAAACCGGGTCGATGATGAACACAAACGTGCTCAACTGAGTCTTTTTGTGTCTTTCAAGGTTGTTCATGTGTATGTGTGTGTTTATTCATCTCAGATGGGAGACATTTTACTTAATCGAGAGTCTCACCTTGAATAACATGGTTTCTGTTCACTAGGGATGAATCAGATTTCCAGTGATCAAATCTAGCAAGATAAGAAATATGAATCTAGCGAGGTAAGACCTCAATTTTGTTTAGCATCTGAAAAGGACACTTTCATTTATTTCTAGCTCGATTGATCTAGACAAAAGGTCAGGATGTGATGGAATTGTCAGGTTAAACTTGTGTATGAAGTGTTATGCCTGTGCACGCATGATTAAGTGTCTAGAATTGGTTTTTTTTTGCACAGGAATGAGTTTTATCTTAGTGTAGTTGTTGCCTAGCTGTTGAGTTATCAAAAGATCACTGGTTTAAGCCCTGACGTTGCCAGGTTGCCACTGTTGGGCCCATGAGCAAGGCCCTTTACCCTGAAAATCTTTAGAGAGACAAACATTTATGAAAGTAGGAAATTTGCCTTACTGTTTATAAATATTATTTTTGTAAATAATTACTGCTGCCTAGGACAGAGATTAAGATAATGATTAAGATAATTGACTAGTAATCAGATAGTTGCCGGTTCAAGCAGGGTTTCCTCTGGGCATAGTGGGTTGGCTCCTATAGTTTGCATCTGGCAGTTTTCATACCCTACACACAGTCAATCATCTGCATGTTCTGAATGGACGTTCCCAGAGACAGTGGTAGTCCAGTTGGAAGGTTGTGTATTTGACCATGGCTCTGCCAGGCTCAATGGGCTGCCCCTGCACTCTGACCCCCAGCTTCCAAACCATCTAGGATATGCTTGTAAAGCATTTGATTTGATCACTGTAAATGTGTATATGTATTTATGAGAAATAAAGGCATTCCATCTGCCCTAGATTATCTGCATCCTTGCTGCTTGAGTGAGGTCATTGGTATCGGTACTGTGCATGCACATTTTTGTTCACCAGGGTAATAGCAACGTGAACCTCTGAGGTACAAGAGTACTCCTCGGGGTCCAATTAGGCATCTGAGCAGAGTTCTAAAAGTATACCATAGTCACTTTGCCAAGCAAAATGAATCTCTCTAGTGACATGGCATGTAATGCTGAAAGAAACTGTCTGTAACATTGTTGAGCTGTGTCTTTGAAAAAGAAAGTGTGAAGGACCAAGTGCAGGTCTGTTTGGAGTGTGTCCTGTCTTATATCAGTCATTACATTGGAAGCATTTGGAAATGGGTCACTGGTGGCCTCGCTCTCGATTGTGCTTTTTACTCATACAAGCATGAATGTCTTTTTAATCCTTGCTATTTTCTTCCCTATCTGACAAATGTACAAAGTTAAACTGTGTTTCTTGACTCTGCAATGTCGAACCTCTCTAGGCTAACACTCACCTGAGAACACACACACACACCATTTTCATGTCTCTAGAGTCCATAATTATAGTCTATACTTCAAAAGGCACATCTTCAGCCTTTCAATTATACTGACAGCAATGCAAGCCATCCAACTTTACCATTTATTTAACTTATTAAATCAAACACGGAGAAAACATAACGTATGTATGTATCAACATATTCTAAGCGGAACTTTGACACTAATAATAGTTTGACAGTAAATAAATGAGATTTAGGTTTGTTATTTGTAATATGTCATATATACTGTATGTCACCTCCATTATTCCTGAAATAACTATTCTGTTTTTTTTTTCTCAAAGTTTCTCAGACTGGAGGGAAGCACTGATAAATGACAAATAGACTTAATTTTACAATAGCTATATACTGAACTTTAAAATGACTAGCAGACAAACACCAGTACCACAGGACCTGTTGCATTTTGAATATTGATGTTAATGATGCACTCACAAGGAAGACTAGTTGGACTAGTGCTGTCAGTTCAAAGGTCATTTAAATGAATTTTCAACACAAAGATTCAGATGTAACACACAGAGCGAGCTCATGAATGGCAGTTATGTTGGACTTACAAACAGTGAACTTATTATGCTTGTAAATTATTGAAATCATATACATCAGTGTAGAGTTTCTTGTAAATAAGTTACACGTGGTCGTTATACTGAATTTGGTATGTGTATATCTCTGTATAACAACTATTTTATACAAAAAACGTATAAATTATAATTTGCTGTTCTGTTTTCAGCACCTTTATTGAATAAGCACACATGACTGTAACAAACTGTCAGTTATTGAAATTAATTAAACTTTACACTATAAATGTGGACTTGAGAATGTAGTGTTGTTGTTTTTATGTTAAATTCTCTCTCTCTCTCTCTCTCTCTCTCTCTCTGTGTGTGTGTGTGTGTGTGTGTGTGTCCCGCGCTACCCAGGTACACTAGATACAGAAAGAATATATCAGTACATTTAAGGCATTATACACCAACCCATACACTCACACCCAGCAATTACATAGAACAATCTTCTACAAGTTTTGTGAGGTGGGAGGAGCCTAGAAAGAACCGTTGGATATGTAAATTAAAATGGAAAAAGCATGTCAAGCTCCTTACAGACTAACGGGGGGGACAAAGTTTTGCTATGAGGCCACTGTGACCTCCCTGAGGAAGTTTTCAGAGCTCATTTAAAACGAGTGTTTTGGAAGCTCATGCTCGACCCAAATCCAGATAGAAAGGGTTCAAATCGGAGCATTACACAATAATGAGATCTCATTTGCATGTTCTCATTTTAAATGTGCTCAGATTCCTTAATAACTTTGCATCTACATTGTCGGATGATTATTTTCTAGTTTTCTTTTGGGGAAAATATATAACTGCCACCAAATGGCTTGTTGACAGTGTGAGATCTGGTCTTTCAATGTCTCACAAACCACTGTAACATTTATACTTTTGCCATGTATCCTTTTTTCTTTATTTTTATTTGTATTTTCTGTTGTTTCCTTAAGTATAAACTATCCAAGCCTTCAAAGAAACGCACCTAACCAGCCTAGGCCATGCTGTCAGAATTATATTCATTTTTGAAATGTTTATTCAACATTTGGGATTAGAATGGGTGGCTCATACAATGTAGATAGCATTGCATGGATTCAAACCAACAGTCTTCTGATTGATAGCTCAAAGCACTTTTCACTCTGTGTAAATTATATGTAGATTGTCTGTAAGATGGTATATAGTTCTGAAGGGCTCTGAAAATCTCATTTTTTACCAAACCCCAAAAGTACCGATTAAGCTAAGCCATACAACGATTGTCCTGTCCTTAGCATTCCAGTTCGATTTGTTCACTCACCCTTCCACGCTCTACTGTATCTGTATTCAGAGTCGCCATGCCACATTCAACCCAAGCACAATGTGGGACAAAACATTTGTGGAACCCCCCACCCTTGTTCGATTTAAGAAACGACAGGTCAGACTGGGTAGCGGAATAAAGCGGTCAAGGTGAAGGGCAAGAATTCAGAGGAAAGTAATGGGGCGATGAGGGATGGAAGGATGAGTTGGGGGAAAAACAGGGAAGTGGGTCAATGGTCTGATGGGAGGATCGAGGCCTGTGAAATAGAGAAAAAAGAGCAAGGGGAGTAGGGAAGATGCTATATTAAGAAAAAGGCATGCAGGAGTGAAGGATAAGGAGAAGAAGATGATTAGGGTGATATGAAAGGCATCTTTAAAGATGAGCTAGTCGATTCAGGTCATTTTAAAGCCAAATGTTATACAAGAAAGGATTTCACACACACACAGACAGTGAAAAGTGTAGCATCATTTTCAGGAGCACACAGTCCGTTTTAAAGACTGTAATTACATTATACTGTCACTTTTAATTAAAGGTTATAATGAAGGCAAGCGCAGCACTGGAAGACAAGAAAACCAGCGAGTACCGTGACACTGACGGGATGTGGGCGTGTGCGCGTGTTCGGTAATCACAGATGGCGTATATTCCTGCGCGCCAACGGTCGTGCATGTCATTAGTGTTCGAATGTGTGTCTACAAAGTTGCTCTGTTTCCATCTGTTTTTATTTGATGCTTTGTGTTTTTACCAAGCATGAGTGAGCATGCAAATGTGCACTGGTCAATGTGGGCTGTAATGGACAGGCGGATTTGGAATCATTCTTTAATCTTTAGAAATTGTTCCATCCTGATTGGTGTAGAGATGGGTCAGGAGTTTACTGGGAAACACTGAACAGGGTCCATTCACTCGAACCTGTGTTCAATTATCAGCATATTAATCCACTGGCATGTTTTTGGGAATGCAGAATGAACATAAAGAATTTTTCTCAGACTGTGACCAGAGACAGGATCTAAAACGGGTCCCCAAGGCCCCACACTAACTGTGACATCATCATTTTTATTATTCAAACTAAAATAAGAATTAGAATACAATAAAACATTACTGCTCATTTTAATCAAATACCTATTCATACGTTCGATTAAGTAATTTCTTTTCCATGACTGTGGATTCTGCTCAAGATACCTTTCTAAAATGCAAAAAAAACATATCTTCATGGCTGTAAAAAATAGATTTTTCCAGTGCGATATACAATGTGCTTTAAAATTCAAAGTTCCAGGTTTGTGTTTATTTAACATTTTTAGTTACAGCACATTTAAGTGTTGGTGAATTGACACTAAGTTGGTTTAAGCCTTTCTACAGCTATTCGGTTATTAATCACTCAGTAGAAAGTTTAACACTAATTAAAAGACTTTGCAAATAAAATCCCTCAGGATAAATAAAGTATCTATTCAGGTAACTGCGCATGAAAAACTCTATTGTTGGGATAAGGAGGGTTGGTATCAAAACTCTGACTAAGGTCAGATGTGCCTTACTTTGTAGCTTTAATTTACAATATCATTCAATTTATGAGTGTGATTTAATGATTGATGAGAAATGTGAAGCTTCAAAAAAGTCTGTGATTGTTTTAAAAATTGAAATTAACCCAATTTAGTAGAAACCTACATAGAAGGTATACATATTAAATCCTTATTCTTAAATAAATTGCTTTTTATTATAAACAACAAAATAGAACCATTGATGACCTTGAAAAAATATCTTATTAGGATTTGGAGTTTTTCTATTTTGTTTTCCTGTTTAGTTTGGGCACACAATATTTGTTCCACCACATACAGATAAAATAAAATAAAATACAGAAATTGGACTGGCTAATCCCCAGTGCCCATATGTGTATAAACAAATAATTGTGGGAGATTCTGTTGGTCTGTTATAGATTACTGTTTAGTCTGGTGTTTTCATGCCAAGCCCACTGGAAACCAAAAATGAAATGAAACAGTCATTTTTTAAATTATTTCAGAGAAAGTTTGGATTGTTTTTATTGTTATATATATATGTGTGTGTGTGTGTGTGAGAGAGAGAGAGAGAGAGAGAGAGACAGACAGACAGACAGACAGACAGACAGATAGACAGGTAAACATTCATTTTGCTTATAATTATCAAGCCAGCTGAGATCACTTTCATTTAGACGCATGTGGGTTTAAAACTGTTGGTACAGTGGTACAGTAATTACCACTGAAAGTAGGCAGGATTTCACCAGGGTTCTTGGACCAGGGTTCTTTATTGTTCCACCCATGCCTAAGGTCTTACTTTCGAAAATAAATCAAATGCACACACAACAAGCAGAAAAGCTGGATAAGAATAGTTTTGTTGGTACACAAACCCTCAAACGTATGGTTTAGCCAAGAAGTCTAAACACACACACACCCTCCGCAACATTTTGGAAAGACGAAGCATTACAGTCTTAAAAGCTATAATGATCCTCAAACCGAACTCCACCAACGGCCACATACTGCAGAATTCTAAGAACCAGTGAGAGAGTGGTAGCAAGAAAGAAAGAGTGATCACAGCCAAATTACTGTGTTCATTAAAAGAACAGACACTAACAACACTTCACACACACTCACAGGCAAGTAAACTGTTCAATATGCGCAAGATGTAGCTAAGTGCCCCAAACAGCTCAGGAAAGTCCAGAAAGCAATCAGCGTCCCTGCTCGCAACACTATTAAACACCTTCCTGCAGACTATACACGATCGCTAATGAAGGCATTAATCCTGGAGTTGAGCAAAAGTGTAACGTTTTTATTAAAACAACCGTAATGTCAAGCGTAACCAGAAACCTTGCGATAATACATGATCTGATCTTGAGAATATCTTCAGAAGCTCTGCACAGCTGCATATCAGCGGGACACATCACAGCTTCCAATTAAAATAAATCACAATTCTTGTCTACATTACAAATACATTACTCACATTATGTTTAAGCTGATGCTAACAGTTGTGCTAATTAACTACCAAACACATTTAACTTATCCCAAAACATACCTGCGTGTATTGAGCTAAACAATCCTTTAAAGTGTAATAAACCATACAGAATCAAACACATCCGATTCAATCAGTACATTAGAGTGTTTATATAAAACACCCAGAACAACAAACGAGGGATCTTCAAAATTATTTTCATTGGAAACGATAAGGGCAGGAGGAGCAGTAGTTAACCTGGGAGAGCTTTTAGTCTGGTTTTAGCACCATCTCAGGAGCTTTAATTTGATAATCATGTGAAAAAAGCATTTTTGCTCATGGTTTGAAAATGATATAATGCTGTGATACATGCATCTCATTGTAATGTTGTTTGTTTTAGAAATTCTTAATAGTTTCAAAAAGTGTGAGAATTTATCGTATTTATAGATAAAGCCCATTTTTCAGACAGTATGTTCAGTACTATTTGGAAACACTATAAACAAGGTAGGAATACACCCAGGACTCAGCATGCCATACAACAACACACTCAAACATTCACACACTCCCACTAAGGGGCAATTAATTGTAGTCAGTCTAATGTCTGAATGTTTTGAAAGGTGAACAGAAACTGGGGTACCCTGAGGAAAGGTACTCTGAGACACAGGGAACACATGGGAAAGATTTTTGACTTTTCTGACGCTGAGGAAAAGCAGCCATGGGTACCTACTCTACCAGCTGCACAATCATGTCAGACGCAAATGATTATGCTGTATAACCAGAATTTGATTAGTTTCATAAACACATTTACAGCCTCCTGTAACTGTTGCAGTGGTCGATGAGGGATGGTTTGTAAAAGTTGTTCTGTATCTGATACTCACCTTCAACAATTTACAACCAGAGTCAAAACAATAAAGACATGTTACAAGATTGAAATATGTACTATATTTGATGTACAAACAAACCTTTTAATCCAGTCCAGCTTTGAATCCGAGAAATCAATTTATAATAAATAATAACTTGATTAAACTGGAAATAGCTCCCCCTCTTAGTAAAACCACACAGCGCTTCTCCTCCTACTTCTCACAGTTAATCCTGTAAGCAAGTGACATGCTTTGCATTTAAAAACATCTGGATAAAAAGACTACTACATTCAAATGTGAATGCACAAACACTACTGAAAGGTAAAAGGCCTCCTTGGTTACATTTTAAAGGCCCATTCTGCTTGTTTTTTATAAGTATATTTTATTTTCTGTCTCGAGCATGTATGGAGTGATTTTCATAACATTTTTAATTCACTGAACAAGGTATAAACTCAAGCACTATGAATATGAACAGCATCTAGAGCACTGGAATACCCATAATAAAGCAAAGGAGCTAGTGCTCCGGTGGAACAGCAGCTTAATGTACAATCTTGAGCTCACAAAATTAAATCTTAACTGTGCTAAAGACCTGGCTGGCCATCCAGCATGCACGACTGCCCATGTCTGAAAGAGGGAGGTTGATGAGGTTTCATTAACCTTTTACTAATACAAATAGATTGACTTTGTGTACGCAATACAGCTTTCTCTGAGACTCTGTCAAGATAGGTGACATGAAGTCTGCTGCTGATGTGTGATAGTTTGCGGCTCTGTCAGTGGAAGATCAGTTCAGTTTATTGTCTTTAACCCCCTATCCTAATTAGGGTCGGGGGGGGGGATGCTAGAGCCTATCCCAGCTCTTCAACGGGCACAAGGCACATGGTAACACCCTGGATGGGGCAACAAACCATCGCAGGTACCTACAGGACAATTAAGTGTCTCCAATCAACCTGGTAGCATGTCTTTGGACTATGGAAGGAAACCAGAGTACCTGGAGGAAACCCACGCGGACACTCTGCCCAGAAAGGACCTAGATCGCCCAACCTGGGGATCGAACCCAGGACCTTCTCGCTGTGAGGCGACAGTGCTACCCACTAAGCCACCGTGCCACCCCAGTGGAAGATTGTAAGGAATTTAAGAATACGCAAATAATGGGAATAAAGGGAAATAATTGAAATCACCAGATACAAAATGGGGTAAAATATCTGCGTTTAATTAATCACAATCTGTTCATCTGAAATTCTTATTCATGTAACAAAAGCAAAAATGTGTAGTCTCTTAATGAATATGTACCTAAACCTAATTAAATCAGCAATATGGCCAAGTATGCCAAATTTTTTAAAAGAATGATAAGCTATTCGGATCTAACCCTGACTGTGAATTTATTTCCCTGACATCTGGACTCATGGAGTCACAGCACCCACATTCAAAAATGGAGATAGATTTTATCCTAATAATTACTAAGCCATCTGTGTTAACAATAATCTAGGAAAAGCTCTTTGTACTATTATTCATTTAAGACTCTCATCAAGCAGATTGGATTTGTCCCAAATCACAGCACATTAGATCAGAGTTACGGCTCACACAGATTAATTGAACAGAACCAGAACCAGGACTAAATACCAGCATGTGTGGGCTCACGTTTGCATGTAGTTATGTGCTTATTATTGCTAGCTTTCCATTTTATCTGGCACATGTTACTACATTCTTTAACCTGGTGCGGAGGGTAAAACATATGATATTAATAAATCCACATACAAACCCAAGCGTGTGATGATATAAAGGGAAGTATTATTTCTCTCAGGAGTGATGAGTGAGAAAACACAGCTACCTAAACTCAGCGTTCAATGATTACAAGACTCAACTGGATATCATTTTAACTAAGTCCGCAACACCTGGTACGCACAAGACTGAGTTCAAATTGCTCCTCATGGAGAATGACCTGATTCTGCCGCCCCCTTCCCGCTAAACACGGCCTAAAGCACAGTCTGGATCCACTGAAGCAAAGCTGACAGACCCAAAGCCTGACAGGAAACATGAAAAAGACTAAAAGAGTCATTTTCTAAAACAGATCCAGACCTCAGGGCACTGAGAACCGACCGTCCAAAGACATCCATGGGTGTCCATTATTAAGTCAATCTGGCCTCAATTAAATTAGCCCTAAAGACGACAGTCTTATTACAGTCACACAATAAAATCAATGTTTATTGTAATTACGTAGTTACATAAATGACTGCAATATGTTTTGAAGAAACACACCGGATCAAGCTCCTGAGTGGCATCTCTTCAAATTATTACAAGATGAAGCCTTGAAAATGTCACACCTTTGAAAGGAACGTTAAAGTGACAGGCTGTACTCATGTCTATCTTTCAATCAATGCACACTAGCCAGTTTCAGGCATCTGTAACCCCCTGTTTTGAACCCCAACCCTGGCTCCACGCTCTGACCCCAGCTTCTAAAGAAGTAAAAGTTATAGAAAGTATAGCATTTAATTGCACTGTACACATGTGTGGACCTGTAATAGTCCAGTGTGTGAAGCTTTGAGTTTTATCAGACAGAAGATTGTCAGTTCAAATCCAGTCTCCCAACCCAGGCCCTAACCCTGTTTTCTGGTGCTGCACAACAGCTGACCCTGTGTTCTGACCCCAGCTTCCAAACATCTGTGATTTTCAGGGAAAAAATCACTGTACTGTACTCGTGGTCTATGTAAATATGACAAATAAAGACATTCCATCTGCCCTAGATTATCCGAGTCCTTAATTATCTTTCCAGTTACACTTTGAGCTAAAATGTCAAAAAATGTCCAATACAGAGAGGCACTGAAGGGTGCAGATTGGCACAGATTTATTTCATTTATAAAACACAGTTTAAAAATACAAGGAGGGGCACCCTGTTAGAACATCATCACTAGAACCCCAGCGCAACAGCACATGTTCTGAAGTCATTTGGATCTCAGCAACAGTAGATAAAATTGGCCTCCAGTCTCCCGTGTGAGAAATGACCAGATTAAATGAGGTGGGGCTATGTAATGACCTTGGCTGACCAGGGTGCAGATGTAGCGCTTGACTTCATGCACAAATCCATCAAAGTGTGGGTGAAAAATAAGGAATTGGTAGACTCATTGGAGGAAGTGTGTCAGTCAAGACACATCCTCCTTGGACACCAGTGGGAGAAGAAGGCAATGCAAAACAGATTCTTTTTTCACTGGTTAAATTGTTCATTTGCATATTATAATCTTTATCAGCATATAGAGCATTTAAAGCATAAACATTAAACAATGCGCATTTGTGAAGAAATGTTAGCATATTTCAAATAGTCCCTGGCCCCTTAATCCAGCCTTTGAATAAACATCTGTAAAAAATCCACGCTTGGACCATGGAAAACCGTTCACAGACAGTGACCAGAGACAATGATTGAACCTAGGTCCCTAAGATCCAATCCATAATGCTGTGGATCCCTCACTCCAGCTGTTGACTGACCGTAAAAACTTACATTTTTCCTCATGCCTTTTCCAACAACTTACTAGAATCTGCTGAGAAATCAAATCAAACTCAAGCCAGACACAATTAAACATCAAATTTACATTTATATGAAGAGTAAACTAAGCCTAAATGGCTCAATTATCCATTCTCCAATATTATGGTGGGTTATGTAAACTGCTTAACAAACCACAATGGTGCCCGATGGGACCAATACCCAGCTGCAATTCTTTAAAAGCATTCAATAAATGTTCACATGCCCTTCTATCCCCTCCAACCGTTTTCTCTGCTTCACTTACTCTCCTATTGTTGCGCTTATTTGCATTTCTCCCCCTTTTGCTGCTTTGCTTTACTCTTCTTGACTGCCCCGGTAAACAAAAACAATTTTCCTTAATTTCTTCTTACATCACTTCTTGTTATTTTTGATGCTCCATTGGCAACTTTGCAACTATAACGGGCCACGACAATAAAGCTCATCGTACTGATGTGAAACAGAGAGAGAAGAGTGCATCTTAGGCAAGCAGTCAGTTGAAATAATGCATCCTGACATCTGTCCCTGCCCAGTGCTCCAGGAAGGGTTATAGAAAAAGAGAGAAAGCAAGAAAATGGAGGGGAAAGAGGGAGGACACAGAGCTGATGGTTTGTGTGTGAAGAAAAAGTGATGACAGGGGAATGACACTGTGTGTTTGTGTATCCGTGATGCGTGTTGACGTGTGTGTGTGTGTGTGCGTGCGTGCATGTGTGTGTGTGTTCTTGGTGTGATTAAAGCCTGATTGTTTTTTCTCTGTCTAACCTGTGTGTGTGTGAGTGTGTGTGTACGTGTGTGTGTGTGTGTGTGTGTGTGTGTGTGTGTGTGTGTGTGTGCGCATGCATGTATGCGTGTGTTCATGCATGTGTGTGTGTGTTCTTGGTGTGATTACAGCCTGATTGTTTTTTCTCTGTCTA
>JAYDZG010000036.1:17429057-17447094 GCA_034509265.1 Microcambeva bendego
CTATCCAGAATACCATTGAATGCATACTTTGTCAGATGGTTTGATCAGGGGGTTATGAAAAGAGACATTCAATATCACTCTTCATCTATAAAAAAAGAATAATAATTAAGAAAATTTATTATTACTTAAATCCTGATGATGAGCCAAAATATGGATGTTTTTATGTCTCACACAGCCTTTCAATCTCCAATGCTTTGGAAAGGCTTCAGCTAAAAAAAAGCTAAATTAGAAGACTATGGATTAACAATCCACTTAACTTGTGAACTAGTTAACTAGTTCTAATGCGTAAATACTTCCGCAATAAACAACATTCAAGACGAAGAACAAAACTATTTTTATTGTGGCAGTATTTCTTTAAAAGACCTTGCTGAGAGACCCAAAAGTAGCAGCTCTGGGATTTGAATGACATTATTTAATGCTGACACTACCACATGATTTTATTGTGTAGTTATCTATAGGCCGACATTTAATACTAACCTTTGTTCCTTGTCCATTTTTGCTAGTTCTCTCTCTCTCTCCCTCTCTCTCCCTCTCTATCGCTCTCTATCTCTCATTATTTTTTCTGTCACCTCTATCCCCATAACCTGCTCTCATCTCCCTGCTGACCCATCTCTTCACCTGTCCATCTCTCTATCTCAGTGTGTCTCTGTGTGTGTTTGTGTATGCCTGACCTTGCATTTAAGACCTCATCGATCTAGCTGGCCTGTCAATCGATTCGCTGGGTCTGCTGGAGCGATGATAAAGGCCCTGGCGTTGATTGTGTGAGCGTGTGTGTATGAGTGAGTTAGTGGCAGTGACATCAGTGTGTCTCTACAGATGTATACACTCTTCCAATCCCTGTTTACATTACCAACCACACAAACATGCATATCCCTGTACAAACAGGCATCACGCCAGAGAAGCATGTATGGAATGCTAAACTGCCTGCCTGATTGTGATAGACACATAGAGCCACAGTGCCTCTCACTGTCACACACGTTACATGAGTGAATGTCATCAAATTATGTGAACAACACAGGTGAAAGTCGTTTGTAACATATACACTACACTGTTGTTTATATGGCTACTTAGCCAATATAAGAAATTAGTTAAGGTGTTATATTGGTCCCTCTGGTCAGTAATCATTTTAAGCCCTTTGTGTATGACTTCTATTTAGCTGTGATCGGTGACTAAGAAAATACATTGTTTGTTTTAGACATGATAAAACAGGTAATCAGGTTACACATGATTCAACAGTTCAAATGTCAAACAGCGTCATTGGCAATTCACCTGGCTTACATGTCTTTTGACATTGTGGGAGAAAACCACACAGGGAGAACATGCAAACGCCATACAGATCATCCTGGTAATCAAACCCATGATGTCTTGCTGTGAGGTGACCATGTTACTCACCAGGAGCCAACGTGAAATGTAAATTCAGTGCGAGCGTAGTAAATAGAGCCTTGGGCTGTCAATCGAAAGGTTAAGAGTTTGAATGCCATACTGCCATGCTGCCACTGTTTGTCCCTTAAACAAGGCGCTTCACCCTCTCGGCTCCAGGTGCGCCATACAACGGCTGACCCTGTGCTTTGACCCCAGTTTCCAAACAAGCCTGGATTTGCAAAAAAGTATTTCATTGTACTGTACATACTATGTACATATTATACACATTCAGATTCTCTAATTTTATAATTTATAGGTATGTATGTCATGTATGTCATGTATTTCAATATGAACGGTGTTATTATTTAAACCAGAATAGGAATTACAATAGAATAAAACAACACTGCTCATTTTGGTTAAAGTGAAATATGTCAAACGCTAGAAAATAAATACATTTCTTCATAAATAGGTTGATTATTTGCTGCTTTGTTGAAAAATCATTATGCTTCCAGTCCCTACAGTACAACCCTCCTTCATAGAAACTTCATGAACTAAAATATTATGGACATGTCACAACAAATGTGGAAACAAAAGTCAGCTCTCGCTTTCAGCCCCTTCCATGTAATCCCTGTTTCCGTGTCCATTCTTTCAGTCTAACCTGTTCCATTCCCTTCCCACCTTAGCTCCCATTTTCCCACTCCCCTTTCTGTCTGCCATTCTATTTTCCTTACTTTGAAAAGATACTAAAATAACATCCGCTCTTTTGCTTAGCTGAGCCGTTTGCTATGGAGAGGGTGCAGAGTTTATGAAAGTTTTTATTTTTCATTGTGGATTTCATAATTTGGCATGTTGGCTGGTGTCGTCTACCTGCCAAACTAATTTTGTAAATATGACACAATAAAGTAAGATGATTGTGATAAGACAGTAGTGAACTTATACATTTTCATGTACAAAGCTGGCAATTAAAGTAATGAAATGATTTAAATTAATGTATTTCACATACACACTTAAACAGTGACTCACCAATAATGTAGTAGTCATGCATGGTTTTGAACTCGTGCCCCCACAGGTTGGGTGAGTACTCCTGAAACTTGATGGTGAAGCGCATGTCACTGTTGGGTTTGTCGCAGGTGAGCAGCAGGTTCGGAGCCCCCGTCACCTCACACATGTCTGCCTGCTCGCGTGAGGCCACCAGGTACAGCTTATAGAACTCGTAATCAGCTGGCGCGTGTGGCCCTGGAGGGTCCGACGCTGGACAGATGAGGTCCAGGCGATCTCCTATTTGAGGGTACAGAATGTAACCCCTGTCATCTCTAAACCTAGAGAAACAGAAAATAATGGTATTAATGGTTTAGTATTTCACGAGACAGTCCTAGTTATAATCAATCTTCTTTGTTAAAGAACACAGAAGTTGCACAGTTAATGTTGAAAGTAAAACATGTATAGACTCATTTAATGCATTACTTAGTTGAAGGGGTTTCTTTTCAGGCCCTGGCCCTGAAGACAAGAGGTATATTAGGTATATTAGGGTTTGTAAGAAAACATCCACAGACACTGACCCACACTCATTCACACTTCCAAATCAGTACGCCTCAGGAAACTGACTTCATGTGATCTCAAACGTTCATGCCTATTTCCAAACTTCTTTGTTTTACCTTGATCCTCATTTAATTCACTCTACTCTGTTAACCTCAAGATGTAAGCAGCGACTCAGACAAACATGAAAGCTAGTTTCAAAAATTGCAGTCCCTTGGAAATATCTATTGCCTCTCAACTAAATAAGTCTGATGAAAATGCGACCAAACGTGTAAATATGCAAGGCTCTCTCATTTTCTTTGTGCAGCCTAACAACTCAACTCTCAAAGCAATAAGGCCTAATTATAATTTCAACACTTCTGCCAGGCTTTGGTGGATGCAAGCCTGTTAACCCTGATCTGAGACCGGTTTTAAGGTTTCTGCATGGACTACAGCTTTTGAAAGGAGTAAATAGACCCTGATCTTGGATAAGACAAAAGGCCTATTTAAATTTACATTTAAACGTCCCTGTTCTGAAGCATCATGTAATTAGCATGAGAATCAAAGAGGAGCGCTAATAAAACTTCAGAGAAGCTAACAAACAACCTGAGAGGTTCTAAGGCATGTCAGCAACTCATCAATCTGCAGTATGTCCTAGATTCTTCTTTGAAAAGAATAAAACGTATGAAACTGGGAGTGTTATAAACGTCTTTCTATTCATTAGATACGTCGGAGTGAACATTGGGACACAAGGTTAACATCAATAGGACTATATGGTGTAGATACCTGCTCAGCTTAGGTCAGTGGTTTTCAGGGGGGCAATTGAGAAGAGTAAAGAAGAATCTCAAAAGAGATGTCCTATAGATCTATTTAAACTACCTGTAGCGTACGTTGGATTTAAGATACATATTTGATTTTCCCTGCAAAAAGTGCAAAGGTTAACAAACCTCAGCTACGAAAGATTCTTATTCAGTTGTTATTGCTGATCCTGCTAAAGGGAAGAAGCTCTTACCACCAGTTCACCAAAAGTAAGCCTATAACATTTGCTGGATGCTGGGAGTTGACTGAAGGGGTTAACTTGAATTTAGCCACAAGGACATTAATAAGACCAGATGCTAATAATGGGCAATAAAGTTTGCCCATCCAAGTTGCAATTCATCTAAAAAGTCTTGGTTAAAGCTAACTGGCAATAAGATTGCCAATCAAAGTTTTTAATGTAATTAATTGGTCCAAACAAGTTGATGATTGGAATTAAAAGTGAACATTGGAAAACGGAACACAGAATGAACAGTTCTAGTTCTAATGTTGCTTCCAGGGGCAGTTCATGTTTGGTCTTTGCCCTTCGCATATAAGCTGTTGTGCCTTCAAGGCATGTTGACTTTACAATAACAACATTGACAGTATATCAAGGAAGCTCTAGCCTGACAGAAATTTGACTAACTGACATGTTGGAAAGGTGGTGTTCTATTACACTGACACATTGAAAGACCCTGAGGTATTGGGTATGACCTTCTCTTCTGTTAAAGACTACATTGACTGATGTTTAATTGTGCCTGTGGGCAATGGGTGTGGTCAAATAACTCCATTCACTAGTTACACATCTCTAACTGTAGTGCATGTAGTTGGGCAGTTAATATGAAAGTAATATCACACAGGCAGAATGAATTGTTATAATTTATATTATAAGCAAATATAATATATATATAATATATATATAAGAATATGTGAAATATGTGGAGTGGTGCACAAACTAAACAAGCCGTTACTATGTCCAGTTGCTTTATATGTGAATCTTGCCATATTTCATTTAGTTTTTCAAACTGTAATTCCATATTTGATCCTCAAATGTAGAAAGTATATATTAACTGAGCACTTTATTAGGTTCACCTTTTGGGCAAGTACATGTGCTTGTTTAAAAGCTACTTCAACCACACAGATGAAATTTGTGGAAACATCATTACTGACTGTAGTCCATCTGTTGTGCTGTACATTTTGTTGCTTCTCTAAAAATGGTCAAAATATTGTCTGGTCAGTAAAGGTTCTACGGAGGTTCTTATGTCGATCGATGTACAAAGGGGAAGAAAAATATGCAGAACAATATATGGGCGACAGACAATAATTGTATAATAAGTTAACATGTATGGTTCAAGTAGGTTATAAAATGCCCATTGAATGAATGTATGTACCAGATAGCTTCCTAATAAAAAGCTCAGTGAGAGTATGCTTTTGTGTGTGTATGTGCGTGTGGTAAGGTGACAGTTCCTGTTCCTCTCACCCAGGTTAGAGGTTATCAGTGTCCTCTTACGGTTAGGAGCACACACACTCAGCGCCCTCTTAACACACACTACAATTAGATAAAGAGGCCCAGGCTTGCTATTTTCATGTCTTTTCTCTTCCTGCCCCCAAAACACATTGAGCAAACACACAGTTATTAAAATCAGCTCTACACAAGACATGCACAGACAGGCTCACGCTTCCACTTCACCACCCAGTCTTCCTACCACAACTATCCTGCAGGTGCATTCTGCGAATAATATGCACATATTAGCACCCTAAACACAGTTGCATTTCCTGTTCTGTACATTTCAGTTGCTTTAGTTAAAGGGAGGTCTGGTCACAGCCGACTGGTGCAGGAGAATGTGTTTGCAAACAGGATGGGTATGTAGACTGCACTGAAAAAAGAAGGAGGGGAAGGGTACAGGAGAGACTGGTGGGGGTGATAGTGATAGAGCAACAGAAAAAAAAATATCTGTGGGATGAGGGATTGATAATGAGATGAATGTGAGGAAAGCAGTGGGTGTGATAGAGTGATCAGAGCAAGCTCAAGAAGAGGTGAATGTAAGTTTAATGTATAAGGCGATGATTAAATGGAACTTATAACTCCAATTACAAAGTATGATGTAAGTCTATGAATGCTTAACATATCTGGCCCTGTGATAACAAAAAGAAATAACAATAAAATTAAAATAAAATAAAATAAATGAAGGCATAATTATGTGGTGTCGTTTACCATTCTAAGTTTTAACTTAATCAAGACATTCGTGTTTTCACAATGTTTTTTTTAGTTGTTTAGAGTTTAGAGACTTGCCCACCTTAAAAATATATTGCCTAATATTTTCATGCCAACATGATTAACATTTTGGCTGAAGCAGCTTTTTGTTTAAACAGACAACACGTGCACTTTCATCTATTACAGTCGCCTCGTCACTACCTGCCCCATTGTTCAATGGGAGCTTGTGTTTTTGATAAACCTTGAATGCCCCAGGCTATCAGAAGAACTTTTGCTCAACCAGGATGTGGAAATGAAGACAAAGCAAGCAAAAGGGGCAGCAAAGTGACAAAGAGGGGAAAGGATGATCTGTGCAGTGTGGCTGAGTACAGGCTGTGCTGTTTACACGGTCACGCTAGTCTAAGCGCTAAAGAGGAAAAACTCCCATTCGCGCTTTTCCTTTTTCTCTATGTTTATCATAGTTTCCATTCTCTGTCCTCACCACAAGTTTGTATTCAGACACACAACTTCCACTACTAAGATTTGTTTCTCCTTTTATACTAACAATTTTGTTCATTCACAGACATACACAAAGACTATTCGTATAGTTTTAGTTAATGTTTGCAATCTTTCAGTGTGTATGTAGGAAATGTAATTAATTGTACTTAAATTTATTTAGACAATGAATATAATCATGTTTACCACAAAAATTAATTGTAAAGCATAACGAGAGAACAAAATATTGAAATATTTAAGCAAAGACATATAGTAGCTCTAAATAAATGACATCTTGTGGAAGGATTTTTGTTGTAACATTGTCCGTTATTATAACAATACAAGGACCAAACAAAGCTAGATTGAAAGCATATGAAACAAGGACTGCTTTGTCAATACAAACTGTTCAGGCATAACATTATGACCACTGCCAGGTGACATGAATGACACTAATTAGCTCTTTATCATAGCACATTTTAGTGGGTGGGATATATTAGGCAGCAAGTGAATATTTATCCTAAAAGTTTATCTTAGAGACAGGAAAAATGGGTAAGTGTAAGGATTTGAGCGAGTTTGACCAGGGCCAAATTGTGATGACTAGACGTCTGGGTCAGAGCATCTTCAAAACTGCAGATCTTATGGACTTTGGTCAAAGAAGGATCTACGTAAAAAGCAATGACAAATATATACAGTATTTTTCTGACAGATGATTGCTCAGAATATTAAAACAGAAGTGGTTTCTGGTCAGATTAAAATGTCTTATTATTAGGACACAGTATGAAAATTATATGTGTATATGCTATAGTCGATCCATCTCAAGCCAGTTAAATAAATACGAAAAAGTTTGGACAGATGTTTTAGACAGGGCTCAGACAGGGCCACTATTGCTGAAACACCAAAATGAATTATATTTATATTAAAGACTATTATTCCATGTATCCACTAGACTTACAGAATCTATGCCAAGACACACTGAAGCTGTTTTGGTGGCTCAAATAATCCAGCATCTTGCTACACTGTTTCTAGTTGGATTTCCTTTCATTTGTCACCTTGTTCCACACTGTGTAGCTCTGTGTTACCGAACCAGACTTTGACACTTCGCAAAAAAGACCCAGAAAGCTTCTAAATACTTGTATAATTACCTTGATTTTAGCTCAGGAACACTTTTGCCCCCTATGATTGAACAAGTGTCAAGCAATGATTTGTAACGAGCCTGTTCAAGGTTAAGCAAGTGCTCTGCAAATAATTAGTACTGTTGTGTGAAGTCTGGGAAATATATCTGATGTTCACACGCATGTCCAATCGGAAAACTTAAAGCAGAGACACAAGCCCGGCAACTCAACCTGGGACATCCAGGACTAACCCCCCCAAGATACAGTATCAAATATACTTACCGGAAGGTCTAGAAAAGTTATAATAATAAAAACGACTTCATTATTTTTTTTGTCCAGAAAAATGTAAAAAATCTACTAGAGCACTCAAAGCCAGCATTTAGGCCTCAAAGCAAAGATTAAAGCAAAATTATTATTTAGGCTTCACTCTGTTTATAATAATTATGCACAGGATAATGCACGTCTTCAAACCAGTCCTCTTATCATAAACATTCGGGCATTCTTTCTTCACCCAGCATACCCCCCTCACTTGTGTCAATCCATCTCTCCCTCTCTCTCTGCAACAATGCCAGTATTCATTCGGCCACGCTTTGAAACATGGACGGGGGGGTGGGCAGAGGTGACAGAGGGAGTGTGTGTGCGACAGAGAGTGTGCACGTCTTGCCCTTTTACGGGGGCAGAAACATCATTTTGTCAAACTCTCCTGATGCCCTTTCATGACCCTGACAGCCCAAGAAAAGAACCAAGTGTTAGTTTCACCTTGGCCCCCCACCTCTGCTGACCCTCATCCTTCTTCCTCCTCTCCTCTGTCCCTTATTAGATTCCCTTTCACCTTCATCCTTCTATCTTTCTCTTCTACTCAGTGCCCCCCCCAGCCTTTCCCCCCACCTTCATTCTTCACTCCTGCATTTCAAAGATTCCACTCGAGCAATTCGAGCTGGGTCCAGGGGCAGGATGGATGCACAGGTGCATGGAGGTTGACTTCTGAAAATGTCTAAGGAGGGGGCAAAGAGATAAGAGCAGGTTCAAATTAATTACAGAAATATCAGGACCTCGCACCTTCCAGAGTTTTGTGGTTCTTTTTGAGACTCAGTTGTGTGTCCTTTCGTCTTTAAATTAAGAAGGGTGTTTGCTTGATTCTAAATGCCTATGTTTGTTATCATAGGTGAATAAAAGAAACTCGTGAGTTTACTTGTAGTTGTTTGCATTTTAGAATTTTGTTCTGGAGGTGTACATATTTCGACAAGCATAGAGGTTTGACAGATGTTCCTGTTTCATTTCTGATGTATTGACAATTATACTACGTATTTCTGCCAGTAGACACAGTTATGATCTTACAGTTTAGTTGTTTTTCCTTTGTCCCATTTGATTGCGGGTTCGGCTCTTAGGTTTCGCCACACCTCATTGATTTGGCACAGCTTTTATCCAGGATTCCCTTCCTGTCGCAAACCTCCTATTTATACAGGCTTTGGTTATGCACTACAACACTGCTTTGTGCATCCTATTGGCTAGGGTGAGAATGTTGATTAAAATGGTCTCTTTTTTAAAGCTAAATTTTATTAGTTAACTTAACATGCTTGAATGAAACTGGGCTTTCCTAAATGCAATAGTACAAGTAGACATAAAAACTCCTTGAGAATTAAGAATAACATGTGGACAGACCGAGATCAAAGCCATAGGACACCCTCACTAAAGGGGTCAACAATTCAAGCCTACATCTTTCGCTGTATACCACACATGGCATGAATCACTGAAAAATAGCCACTTAAGCAGTGTTTATGACTGTAACGCCAACCATTTGTGCGCCAATAATGAAGCCTGTTTATATGGTCACTTAGATCTTTTTCCTTTTGATGATTTGATAAAAAAATCGAGGTCAACTGAACCCCCTCAGCGTAGTAGCACTTTGCTGTTTTCACTCATTATTTCAGGCTTTTTTCTTGTCACCCGGATATTGAACATCATATACTTGTCCGTGTCCTGCTCTCTAATTTTTTTACCAGGGAGTACTGACAAACCAGAGAGATTTAGAGACCTGTGGATACCCTTAAATATGATTATACCAAATATAAGTTGTTTTGTACACATTAAATTAGACATCTTGTTAAAGGCACTGAATGTTAATTAATTCAACTTTTACTAGTTTTACTTTTTTGTCTAAATTCTAATTAGATAAATTGGATTTTTCGAGTCTTTTACCTGGGTTTATCTTCCTTGCTCAAGAGGTTTAGGGTTCAACTGATATCATGGCTCTGATCCCCACTAGTGGTGTCCTATTTTAACTGATTCCATCTTCAAACTGATTCCATAATGAATACTACAATCAGTGATTGCAGACCAATCAGTATGGTAAGCTTATTGTTATGTAAAAGTTAGTGATAACTGGATCATTGTACCTAATAAATTGCTCAGTGAGTGTAAATTACGAGATTCGTTCTTAGCTAAACGCCGCATTTCAGATTTTGCTCACAAATCAGATCTGTGGCTCCTTAAACCTGATGTATTGTGAAATCTCTTGTGAAAATCCTTCATGATGATCACCAACCTAACACTTCTTGTTATAATAATAGTTGATGTCAAAGTCATGCATCAGATGATGAGTAAAGCAATACTTTGTAATGTGTGAATGATATGCATCAGATTTGAATCACTACGTTTTGAGAAACATGGTAAACTGCTATCCTGTGTGTTTATTATTCCTGCTGAAACCATCAACTCTAATACTGCAGCTAACAAGTTTCGTATGATACTACAGTTTACTTCTATAAATATTGATAATTAAGGAACATTAACATTGTTCTCTCACACAACAGGAGGAGTCATGAATATTGAACTTGTTTATTATTTTAAATCAGGAACGCCCACCACTGTAGATTACATCTGAAATACAAAAGATTTTAGAAAAATATAATAATTTATGGCTAGTATGAAATTGGGAAAAGTCTTTAAAATGCAAATCAGCGTTAAAAGCAGAACTTTGAACATACCATCCAACAAAGACATTAGGTAAATGTTTTGCTTCTTACATTTGGTACATTATCATCACGCTAGACAAAGACAAACATAACGATTATGTACAATCACGTCATCTAGAAGTCTAAGTCATTTCATATGGTATTTATTATAATTTTGATCATAGCCAAAGGTACAGACGGGGTCACACATACACATGTGGAACAGAATTTTCATTTAACTTAGCCCATTTTGTAAGTGCCAAACTTAAAGATCCCCAATTACAAGGTGGAAGAAAATGAGTAAAAGGAACTAAAAGTTAAGGAGCAAGCAAAATAGGGGTCTCTAACAAAGCATACAAGGTTGAAATAAAGTCAAAGAAAGCTGGAAGTGATGGTGGAATGTTTGCGGTGAGAGGAACGGCAGGAGTAATAGTTTCCATATGGAGAGAGAGTGAGCGAGAGTGAGGGGGGGGGGGAAATCAGGGAGTGGGGATGGAGCAAAAAGTAAAAAAAAAAAGAAGAGATTGATTGAAGACAGACTAAAGAAAGCAAACACAAATTGAATAAATAAGATTTTGGTGTAAGTATGCATATGCAAAAGGATGGGGAGTGGAGATAAAGAGCTCAGTGTATGCATGTATGAGCATGTGTGTAAGCGGCACAGCGGGACTCTGAAGGTAAGTGTGTCCTTGTCCGTATTGCCGCACTGCCCTACTCTCCAGATTGCCGCAGCGACGGTGTCACATCTCCTACACATCACTCGCTCTGTAACCATGCGACGACACGGGGCACACACAAAAATCACCGCTACGATGCCAGAGGAGCCGAGCTTTCTGCGCTGTTTATCTACTTCCCAATCTGCACGCCAGGGTTTAAACACACAAGCCTAACCGAAATCTATCCTAATTAGTTTATGTCTCGGCATCTCCGCTGTCTGACTAAAATACGCAATCAGAAGCCATGAGATCTGGTGTTCTTGAGTCTCATTCTTTATCTGGCAGCCTGTCCTGTCTTGTATTATATATTATTTGCTCCAAGCAGGGGGAGTTGTCAGTAATGGCAGTAATGTGGCCATATATTCTCACGACTGAACTAAAAAGTGTGCGCGAGAATGATTTGCGCTGCAGTTAATCAGGGCCGTAAAGCCGTTACAGGAATTTGAAAGCTGTTGAAGGATCAGTGGCCCAGACAAAACTGAGACAAGCTCTGGTAGAGACATTGACTCAAATACTGTCTCCCCCATGTGGATTCCAGGGAAGCACATTGCATTAGGGGGGCTAAAACATTTCTTTTAGCTCAGCTGGTGTTTGACCGTTAGCCTCCGTGTCAGTTGGTATGCGTGCATTATTCCATGTGTAGAACTTTGCATGTGTGGCTGGTTGTGTGTGTTGGTGTCTGAGCGAGAGAGTTCCTCAAGGGAGCTGACTCCAGGTTAAACTCACTCTCTCAAACTTAACAGTCTGATTAAGAGAGGTTAGAGAAAGCCAAGGTGGGCCTGAGGCCACATGCTGTGGTATTCCACAGAGAACTGTTCCAAACCCCAAGTATCACCCTGCTGTCCACAGCCACAACGAGTCATACTATGAACCTTGCGCTATTAAACCAAGCATGATTATGTAGCTTGTGATCTTTGTTGTGAACACACAAAGTGGACACAGTTCATTACTCTATGAATATGGTTCATTCGAAGGAATATTTTTAAAGTGACCGAAAGTCCTTGAGTTGACAGATACATTGCAAAGAAGACACCTAAAGAATTTTAGAAGTGAGTATGTTTACTAGTCAGAGAATCTAAACTTCATATATTTTCATATTTCAATATACAACCCCCAGCAGAAATATGGAGGTATATTATATCCTGAGAAGAAGCCTAAAGAACTTTTTTTGCACTTGTTTCTTGTCTGCAAGTGAATATCCACACAATGGTCAGATACCAAAAGTAAAACATAGTTGGTTACTTTTCCCCTATGAGAAATAGGACTGTCACTATTTTCAGAAAGGTTTAAGAAAGATTTGACTTTCATTGACTAACAGGCTTACTAGACTAAAGACCTGTAGAGGCAGGGAATAGAACTGCAGATTTATTCCATTTACAGTAATTTATTCAGGAAATTCAGCTCTTTGTTTATCTGTTTTTCAAAAGACAACAGTTATTTCCAGGTTTTATAGCAATGACAAATAAACTACAGCCCAATATGGCCAGATAACACATTACCATGTTTAAAGTTTATCCAGGCTAGATAATAGAAACTATAGGTTGATGTGGCACATGTTCTACGATATGGGCTTATCAATGATGTGGCTGTACACTGGCAACCAAATTAAGATTACTTCATTGTGATTACACTTGAATTTCAGACCAAATTTGAATGTAATTGTTACTTATCTGCTCCCTAGCAATCCATGCCAAAGCAAGCCAACGATAATCTGTCATCAAAGGGCATAAAAAGAGCCCATTCAGCGCCATCCTCTGTATTCTCGTACAGAGGTTTTGAAGTATTTTGGATACAAAGGAGAACCACGGAGAACTGGCATGTGTGCATGTTTCAGAGCCGAGAGGCTACTGGAGTGACGACAAGCAGTTATTCCACACCCTGAGGCCAGACGTCCACAGCCCTACTGAACGCCTTTACAAATCAGCCCAGCCAAGCCTGCCTATGCATCTGAAAGTGATTTCAGGCCTATTGTTTTTATTCCTCTCTTTCTTGAAACCCACTTGCTCGAGCCTCATTTGCATTTACGGCATTTAGCAGCCGCTTTTATCTGAAGACACTTAAAAATTATGACTAAATACAATTTGAGTAATTGAGAGTTATTGGTCTTGGTCAGTGGCCCAACAGTGGCAGCTTGGTAGTGGCTGGTCTTGAATTAGCAGCCTTCTTATTACTAGTCCAGTACCTTAACCGCTGAGAACAAATGCCCTTGAGCCTCATATATTTCCCCTCTTCATTTTCTCTCTCCTTGTCTATGATGGGGTTATTGTGGTCAGGCAGCAGTCCCAGAAGGCTCGTGAGGTCAAGCAGCCCTGTGGTAAAATCAACAGCTAGCCACAGACAGAGAGAGCAAGAAATATGTGTTTGTGAGAGCAAGCCAGACGAATGGAGACACACACGGATTCAAACTGAGAGAGAAAAGGAAAAGTGTGATGTTGCTGCTTGAAACACAACCACCTTCAGTTATAACTCCAGTCAGGATATCGAATGGCGTCATGCCAATTTCTGTGATTCTGGCTGGTTATTTGTGTAAGAGTAGGTGTGTGAATGTAGTGTGCATACCATTTTCCTACATTTCCTGAATACACACTGTGTGTATTATATTTGCAGTTTATAGAGGATAAAATCCATGTGTTTTATGGCCATAACCCTCTCTGGATTGCCTTGACTTCACAGCTTTAGCTAATAATATCATTGACTTTGAAATTGCCCTCTCAGGGGCACATCCTGTTCGCTGAATGACTGACAGATGTGAGCTTGATTGACAGGTCTCTGGTGAGAGATGGCTCGAGGGGCTTGGACTAGAGAAGTGGACTACAGGCATGATCAGAGACACTCTCTAGTTTCATTTGCATACGCTAGGGAAGAAGCAGTTAAAGACCAGGCATAATTTAGGGACAAGAAGCGCAGTAGGGGACAGAATACAAGGCTGGCATGTTTTCGAAAGCATGGTAGTATTTGATCATTTGCAAGTCCCTTGAGGGAAACTAAATGCCAGATTGACCATCTTGGACATACACTGATTCACACTATACATTATTAAACAAATAGTCTACACTCACCTTATAGATAAGGATGCAGACTCACACTAAGCGGATTCCTAAAATCCCAAATCAGATCATAATTAGATATGAAAGGAACTATAAATATCTCTTCCTCCCCTTTGTGTCTTACAATTCAGATGAGAGTGCTATCGAGGATGCTGTGAAGATGAAGCCAAAAAACAGAACCTCCCTCTTCTTCTTCCCCACCTCGTTCTGCCTCTATCATTCTCCCGGGACAGGGGGGTGGCGGGGCATTATTCATATTCACTGAATAAAAAGTTCACACTTACTTGTCGGGTGAAAAATCATGACGCAAACACCGAAGAAAGAGGAGAGAATGAGAGAGGGAGATAATTATATGACTTTAGAAGGGAAGGAAAGAAAATGAGGATTTGGGTGAGATGGAAATAAGCCAAACAGAAAAGAGAAAGCAAGATGGGAAGAATATAAACAAGAAAAAATGACTGGATCAAAAAAAGTTGCATTTGACATTTTCTGCATTTAGCAGATGCTTTTATCCACAGTGACTTAGAGTTTTGACAGTATACAATCCAAGCTATTGAGGGTTAAGGGCCTTGTTCAAAGGCTCAATGGTGGTAATCTGTCAGTGCTGATGCTTAAAACTGGCAACTTTCTGAGTACTGGACCAGAACCTTAACCTACAGCAAACATTTTAACCAGACAATCAACCAAAGAAACACCAAAGAACAGCAGCAAAGTTGAAACTAAAATAGACAAGACAAACGCAAAGAAGAAAACAAAAGGAAGTTCTTCAGCATGAATAAAAACAATTAGAAAAACAACCAGAAGGAGTCAGGAGTATAAAGGCATAGAGAAATAAAACTAGTGAAAGGAAGGTTGAAGTGAGACCCCGCTGAGCTCTAGCAGGTGTCCACAGCAGATTGAAAGAGCAAGTAAGAGAGTTTAAGAAAGTGAAAATGACTAGGTTAGAAAGCATGTAAGTGAGAATGGGCAAAAATGGAAAGAAAATGAATAATTAGTGTGACCCCAGCAGAGAAGATTGGCAGGTGCATATACATATATATGTATGTGTGTGGTGTGTGTGTGAAAGGATACTCAATGGAGATAAAATGTCAAATTGATGAAAAATGATAAGAATTGGGATAAGAGAAGGAGGGTGCCATTGAAAAATGTCTTTTGTAATTCTTTTAAATGATAAATGGGGGAGGGGGTTCAAAATAAGCCAGTTTCTGTAGCACCTCATGTCATTCAGTTAACAAAAGGCATTTATGCACCATCAATGAGGCTTAACACCCTACTGATCTAATAGTGAGAGTCACAAAATGAAGCCCTGAAGACAAAGACGTTTTAAAGCAACCGCTACTAAAAACACAGTAAATCTAAATTTACTATATTTTTCTTTAACTCCAAATATAATCAATCAGCTAAGACATGTTTGGTTTGCATCTTTTGTTTTGCATTGGAGCTTTAAGGCTCACATGGGTAACAAAGAACGGATGTCTAGTTTGGTCAATGTTTTCCATAAACACATGCCAAGCATAAAGACATTTCTATTGTTATTATTCATTCTTTCAGGCATTTCTCCTCACCACTTCATACTGACTAGGGTTTGTGGGTCCAGACAAGAGGAAGGAATACACCAAGACCGGATGCTAATCCATTATCATCATAAATAAGCCTGTTTTTTGAATATATGATGATAGGGGATGCAGTTTCTCTAGTATAAGTATTAATCTGTTTAGGATAATTTGTGTAATTTCCAATTACAGTTGCCAGCTCGTCTGTGGGCAAATCTGCTCTTCTCTGTAACAGTGATTCCAGGCTACTTGGTCTGGTTTTCCACTGTCAAGCCATGCCATCATACACATCTCTTTCAAGAAACCACCCCATGTTTCTGTGTTTTTTGTTTTGGTTCATGATGGAACTGAGAGTGCAGATTGCCCCAGAAGTGGTGTCTCTTTTCCAGCCTGGACACTAGTTGGTTCTAAGTGGTGCCAACCTATTTGTCTGAGAACTCTCTGCTATTCCTTCTCCATCCACTTTTCTCAGATACAAGCTGCCGATGTTTTCGTTTCTTTTCTTTCTTAATTTGTTTCATTTATTTTAACCACCTCATTTACCTGTTCCCCTTTGTGTTTTTAACCACAGTATTGTTTTACCTTGATTGAGCATTGTTGAGGGTGCAGGGCTTCACCTCACTCTTCACTAACAAGGCATGACCCAGCGCACATTATAGAAGGAGCTGGTAATGGTGAGAGGAATCTCTCACATTTGTAAGGCACATGTGTCAATTATGAGAATCAGCGGCACCTCTGGGTCCCCTTTGTTGGCCATAATGGCAACACAACCCTTAATGTTACTCACAGCCCAACTACGTCAGCAGCTTCTATGTTACACTTAAATAAAGTGAAAATTCTTTTTATTTTATTAGTAGTTATATTTTTAGTTGCCATGTAGAATTGGAAGACTATGGCAAAACTAAGACAGCAAATGTTAAAGACAGGACCAAGACCAATGGCTAATCAACGTATTTTTATTCCCCAATCACACCTTCAAACATTGTCAGCCTTTTATTTTGGGCCATCTCAGTATTACTGAAAGTGCCTAGTCATGCAGTTAACACTGTTGTAACATTCATACAAAACAAGCAGAAGAAAAGCATTGTTCTCAAAACATGGCGGTCCTGGAATGGTATCAGCGCTTGGAAATCTGCAGTCTTCAGTCACAGGTGGCTTCAGGTTTCACATTACACTCTCCTCACTGGATCCTTCGGTCCCACATGCATTAATGTGTGTGTGAGCATGTGTGTGTATGTGTGAGAGAGGTATACAGACATTGCTGCCAGAGAGTGAGAGGTGGCAGACCTGGCAGTGCTCCTTGAATACCAGTCTGGAAGTCTGTGTGTATGCGTATGAGTGAAGGCCCCCATTCAACAAAAACATCACATGTCTTTCTGGAGCCGAATCAAACACACACGGTAGCACCACAAACAAGCACGAAGACTCAAACCAAACAGGAACTTGGAAGCTAGCCAGAGATTCCACTTTCGCAGACCAAACACACACACACACGTGCAAAACAAAAGCGTGTGGAACAAAGTCTTGGAACCGAGTGACCTTTCACTTCCATAGTCATCTGTGTTTCAAGCAGCACCTCTTCCTTGTAATTAATCAAGACTTCTTATTCATTATCTCTGTATGGGGGCTGGTAATTAACACATCAGTTCAGGCAGAGCACAGTGTGAGAACACCCCCCCTGAGAATGGGCCCACACTACTATTACGCCTCACCAAGCACAAACAAAAGTTTTTGTGCTTACTGTATGTCCCCAACAAACCCTGCTCGAAGTTAATATTAACTGAAGCCATTACAGTTTCAGGTCACATGAAGGTAGATAATTATTTAATATAAACATGGATGCCATTCATTATTTAATTTGAACTAAAATGTTTTTTTCAGAATTGAAATCAGAACATGTTTTTTTTTTACTATTATTTACGTTTTTATTTGAATTGTCTTCCACTACTAGGTATCACATCCATGACGGGAATACCCACCCGAGAGGACCCCTTCTTATTTGCCCGTATTTTACGAGCCAAGGTCCTTACACGTTCTCGAAAACCCAGTCTTTCCATACACAGCAGACTATAGGCCAATTTTGTCTGCAAAAAATGACCATTTGTTTCACACAGTCGACTGGCAGCAGGGCTGAGATTTGAACCCAGAGAGTTAAGAACACAAATGCTCATGTGTCAATGAAATATTACATTGCACCACCTAGATCCCCCAGAACCAAATTTCTAGCAAAGTAAGTTTTCGCATACAAGGAATCTGACTTGTGTGCTATTGAAGACTGTTTATTAAACTATATA
>JAYDZG010000036.1:17450010-17463549 GCA_034509265.1 Microcambeva bendego
TTTGAACTATTTTTCACTCCTTCCTTTTTCTTCGCTCCTTTCATGCACTCGTGAGCTATAGAGCAGCCGGCAGCCGTGTGGAATTCCGCTATCGCACTCATGAAACTCTCAGCATGAAATGTAATTAATAACACAGGATGAGTCGTCTTTTTAAATCCTCCCCCTCTCACAGCCTTCGAGTCTAAAGGGTTAAAAGTTATCAGCGGGGCTGAGAAAAGTACAACGGCCCTGGCAAATCCAATAATTTGCAATCAGCTGTGGGATTGCGTGTGTGTATGAATGGACAAGTCTGTGTATCTAAATTAAGAAGGTTTATTTGCATATTAATGAAATAAAGCAATAACATACACACTTAAATGATAAAAAAAATACAAACTCTGACTTCTGTGCCTTTCTAAATTCTGTACCTGGTAAAGAAATAATGGTGTGACCCACCCAATCAGGTCATTTTACAAATAACACATTTTTACTTTTCGCCTGTCAATTGTTTGTTTGCTTGTTGGCATAAGAAACCTTAAAGTAAAAATACTGTATAATCTCTTCTGAGGTATTAATGGAAATTCTTGTTACCTAGAAACAAAGAGCAGACTTACATCTAGAAACAAATCATTGCAGCAAATGGCACAAAAAGTGCTAAAATGTGTGGTCATGTGAAATCTTTTATAAACAACGGCGGCAAGAATCAAAACCAGGGACACCAATTCAGGGCCAACAAGGAGGACTGCCATTTTTTTGCCCTTAAAACCCTCGACTTGCTCAACAGAGATTTCTGGTTTTGTCTGTCCTTGATTCTGTAAAGTTGTTTTGAGAAAATGTCCAATGATATGACTTTTTATGTGCCAGATTCTACCATCTTCTTTATTGTATGCAAATTTGACCCTTGGTTTAGCAACACGTTGGTCTTCCACAGATGGTCCTGAAATATAATTTCATAACTCATTTAAACACAGAGGGGTAACGGTGTTAGGTATGTATGTGTGGGGAAAGAAAACTAGAGACAGGTGGAGAGAAAGAGAGTTATGAAAGTGTTGTCTCATAACATGTCATTATCCAAAACCCACACTCTCATCCTCTCTCTCTACCTCGACTCTGAATGTGTATTTAATCAGAACATCAATCTCGTGTGGGGGAGAAGCAGAAAAACAATAAACCCAATATGAACTGTACAAGATAATTGATTTGGAAAAAATGCCTTGATAACAGAGATAACCCATTTGTCATCTAAATCTTCCTCGCTTGCTCCCACACAGGCTCATTTATTTCTCTTTTTTTCCGTTAACGGCATGACTGCCCCACTTTCTCAGATCACTAAGTGAGATCCAGCCTGTTTCTGCGATTTCTGAGGATTATCAGTTAAAGGGAAGGAACCATCTAAATCCAGATCAGAACCGTCTAGAGTGAGGAGAGTTAAAATGAAGAGAGTTAGAAAGATAGATAGCAGAAATGGATGATAGCTGGGATTCCTAACTTTTTCTGTGCCAAGGTCCACATGACAACTAGATAAACATGTTTCATTAAAGACTTTTATTAAAATCATTTGCATTATTAGTGTTTCAGAAACAACAACTGAAGCTAGTTGCTTTAACATGAGAAAAATAAATTGTCTTTTCTCAGTCACTGTCTTAACCGCTTATCATATCAGGGTCACAGAAACACCCGGGACATGGTGTCAGTTTATCACAGGGCAGATACATATACCCACAGACTTAACCTACACGGCAATGCAGTGGCTCCAGTTGGACTGTAGGATGAAACAGAGGTCCCGAAGTGAGAACATGCAAATTCTACAGAGAAAAGAGCCCCACCTAGGGATGAAACCTAGTTTTTGTTTCATATTCATTCTATATTTTATTGATATATTTTATTATGCCTTTTACTTTTTCAACCTTTATTCAAAGCGACCCACTGTTCAGACTGTAAGCATTGCGAGCAATCAAAGGTTGAGGACCTTGCTTAAGGGATCAACACTGGCAACCTGTCAGACGTGTGCCTTGAACCAGCGACCTCACAGTTACTAGTCCTGTACCTTAAACGCTGAGCTGCTACTACCACTATTTATGAGCACTGCTAGTGGCAGGTAAAAGGTCTGGAATTGAAAAGTTCTGTTTTAAACATTGCATTTATACACACACTTGACCTAATTTAGATAAAACAAATAAAAATCAAAGGTTACAGAATCTTTATTAACCACCTGTGTAAAGTATGTTATCGCATGTAACAATCTAACCATTAAAAGCTACAAGAAGTGACACACAAGCAAAGCCCAGACAACACACACATACACACAAAACATCTTGGATGATCAACTACCATTAGTGTGAGTAGGAGAATCTTTGTCCAAAAGGCCGCCTGTAAAGAGATTTATTCAAATTTATGTTTGGGCGGCATCCATTCTCAATTGTGTCTATTGTTATATATAGAGCATTTGCTAAATAAATCACGAGAATGTAAATAGAAAGACCATACATATTTTGTGGATAATTTATATAACACTCAGGGATGTGCGATTGCATAAAGTGTGGTTGGATAAAAGTGTGACTGTGCCAGAAACAAAAGAAATAAGATTTTGTGGTTCTTGGAGAGGGCAGAAAGATTACATCCTAAAAGTAGAAGCAAAACAGGGAGATTAAACAGAAGCAAAAAAGAGCGAGAGAGCGGAATAGAGAGTGGGAAGACTTAGAATAAAAACGAGGACAGAAAATCAAGCCGAAACAGTGCAGGTTAAGAGAAAACAGACGGACAAGGTGAAACGACTCGACTTGGGTGACAGAAATATAAAAAGTAAAAAAAAAAACCTGTGGAATAGCGAGAGCAGGAGTACTTTTGAGGTTTAAACAAGAAGCAGGAATAAAAAAGTCTCAATTGTGGGAGGGGTGTTGGGGGGGTAGTTTTTCACTGAGAAGAACAGAGACTCCTAATCCCTGAACAGCTAGCTTTGTAGAGTGATTGACAGCAGAGCGCGCCACACTGAGCCACCATCTGAAGGAGTGCACGTGAAGGGGGTGCCAGGGGATAATCCAGCCATCATTCGCACCCCCCCCCAAAAAAGAGAGGGTCAAGTGGTACCGGCTATTTTTCTGTTGTGTTCCCACTCGCATTTCACACTTCTTTTCAAAACCTTTTTTTTTCTTTTGTTTATAGTTTGGGATTGCAAATGGAAGTGATATGGTGGGATGAAGCTGGACAAAGCACACAGCCACACTAAGCACAAACACGCTGACAGATCGAGGCCCGAGGTCAATCATAATTCTAATCTCATCTTAATAGCCGTCGGTTTTCTTTCCCTCAGAGGAAAAAACCAAAACGAGCAGCAAGTGGCGGCCACACGTAGCAACGTTTTCTTTTCTAATGACAGATTTCTCTCCGCAAGTCAGTCCATGAGTACTATAGAAGGCAAACAGAAAGGCCAGACGGTGTACACGTGTGAGTGGAAGGAAAAGTTCAACAGAAAAACGGGTCCTTCTGTGGGCTGTTTTTATTCTAAACATTAATGAAATTCAATATCTTAACCTAGACACCAGGCTGGCAAGAACTCAAAAGAAGGCAGTAGAGTGTGCTATCTGAGTAATTCCAATGTACTTAAGGATTTCCACTTGTTTTAAAGAGAGGGCTACCTTCAAGTTGTACATTTTCAAATTGAAGTTTTCATGAGGACTCCTTGACATTGGATTGTACATGCATTAGTATAATTAATAGTATAATTAGTATAAAAACCTGCTGGTGACAGTGACTGTCTTCATTTATTTCTATTTCTTTGTATATAAAATGTTTTATGGTTTTACAGTTTAAATGTTTTTATACTAAATGTCTATTCCGTTTAATTCTTTTTTTTATAATATATACTAATAATTGACGTTTGGATGATGAGCAAAGTAAGAATTGCATTGTATAGTGTAACTGCTGTTTCTCCTGAATCGTTTGAACTAGCTAGCAAGTCAATAGTTGAGTGTAGTACTTTTCCTAAATCCGGTTTACTTTAGTAGTTTGTTTTAGCCTAGAGAACAATGCACCACACCATAATGTATGTATATACACACACATGTGCCTGTTATTCATTAGTGCCTAACAAATACATCACACCGGCTCTAACAGAGCATCACAAAGCCCTAGTTTAGACAACAGACAAACATTATTTAATTTATGTTTATGTATTTAGCCAGTACAAGGTTAAAACCAGATAAAGATTGTTATTTTAAAAATATACACACATCTGTACACAAATGCTTCATAATTATGTCTGCAGAAGTAGAAATGATTCTTCTGATGTACACATAAAGGAAGCACATTCACAGAGACGAAACCTAGCATGTGCACATTTGTTTGACACATGACGCTCTACAGAATTACCCTTAATTTGAGATCTGTGTAGTTGTGTGTGTATGTGTGTGTGTGTGTGTGTGTGTGTGTGTGTGTTCTGTGGGGCCACCACATTCCGATTTGAACTAGCAAAGCAAGTGTTTGAACAAAAGTCACAACATTGTCATTAGTCGGCAGGTGTGTGTGTCTGTGTCTGTGTGTGTGTGTGTGTGTGTGTGTGTGTGTGTTGTACGAGATGAAGGTTTAAACCTTTTAAACAGTAACATGCGAGTCACTCGTGATGTGGGATTACATCAGATAAATACACTACAACCTCAGCTGGTAAACTCTCCCACATATGCAAACTAGCAGTGAAGATCTGATAACAAGTGTCGGCACATTAACACATCCCCATACCACAAATGCTCCGATATTAAAAGCTCAACCCATACAGGTATGAGTGTGAAAGTCATGGGAAACTGATAACACGCTCTGTCTTTACAAGATGTGAACAAGCCAGCACAAAACAGGTCACCATTTATCTATCTCCCGAACAAACAAGGCTACTGCAGCCGAAAACCATCAATACACGCTTAGAGAAACGCGCACAATCGGAGCCACACACATCCATCAAGGCGACGTGAGCATTACAGAGCCGGGGAACGGGGACGGGGGGTTTGTGGCATGGTTGAGTTTTTGTGTCCTTCCACCCCACTCCCCCTGCGAGAAGCATTCTTTAGGCCCCCTTTTTTCCTTTAGAAGAGAGGAAAAAGAAGAAAATAGAAAGCGTGAGTGAGACAGAAAAGAAAGAAAAGCACTCCATCTGTTTTCTCTCCTGTGGTGCTGCAGCTACTCTACAGATGCCCTCCAACCGAGAAAGAGAACCACGACGAGAGAGATAGAAAGGGGAGAGGGAGACTGAGAATGCGAGAGACGTGGATAAGGTAGGGGGTGCGAAAAGAAAAGCTCAGGAGGAAAAGTAAGGAAGGATTGATTGATTTTCAGGTCATATAGATAGGAAGAAAAGAGTACGGCCTCCGCACAGGTTGATATCTGGCGGACATTCACAAGCGGTGCTAAATTACTTTGACACCACGTTGATAGGCAATCAGGGCTATTCAATGTGCCTTTTGAAATCAGAATTAATCAGAGGGAAAGAGGAATGTGTGTGTGTGTGTGTGCATTGGTAGGACTGGCACCGACCAGTCAAATCACCCAAAAAAAGCAGACAAAGAGGAAAATGAATTAACACGGCAACTTAAGATGTACAAATTCCAAAATTCTGCCAACTTGAGTAACATAATAGATGGGGCGAATGAGGCGGAAGTTAGGGCACTCGAGGTTCAAATAGGAATGAGCAATCTGTTTTTCTGTATGCAGAGTCGACCAGGATACCTTGGATTAATGATTTCGGCTGATTGCTTTGTTTGCTTTGTTTGCATTTTGTTTTTTGTCCCTCATCAAGCGTTTCATCCTGATCTGAATCTTATCTAGAAAAGTACAAGGCAATACTGTCAGTAGAATGACACATCCTGTGTAGAACATCAATTCAGCACAGCACCCTCACTTATTTACCACTTTATTTATCTAGAAGACATTTAGAGAGGTCAGGCCATTTTCTGTAATGAAAACTGATAGGTAAAGAGAGAACACACCAAATCCCTCAACAAAGTGGCCAAAGGAAAGATTACCTGCTGAGCCACTGCAGCCAGTTTTTATTTTTTGAGCATGAGCATATAATTTACCTAATGTTTTATCTAATTTATAATTAATTTATTTTCCAGTAGATCAACTATTATTTTTTTTTTTTTTTTTAAGAAAAACAAGATAAAGCAGTTTTTAATACAATAAAGCATTGTGAAAAGTACAAGAGTCAATTGGAGTACTTGTTATATCAAAGTTTAATGGACAATTGGGCTAATTAATTAACTTTATTAACATATGTGTACATGTGTACATATTTATGTCTCCAGAAGTGGAAATGATATATCTGATGTATACATAAAGGAAGCACAAATTAATTCAGAGACACAATCTAGGATGTGCACATTTGTTTGACACATGACACTGTACAGAATTACCCTTAATTTGAGATTCCGAATTGAACTAGTGTGTGTAATATTAACATATATTATATTCAATTATTTTCCAGTAGATCAACTATTATTATCAGCCAGCTAGGGGTCTACACAGACATAAATGGCTGTCTGAAGGGCGTCTATGGCCAAAGCACTATAGTGAATTTGTGCCCTGTTAAGGTTATTCCCACCTCATACCCAGTTTTTCCCCAATGAAACCAGACTGGCCACAAACCCGACAAAGTAAAAAATGGTTGATCTATGTAAACAACTTTATGTAAATAATTAATTACAGAGAAAATATGAGACCAATCTTATGAAGTTAAAATAATATTAAAAAAATAGGTCTTAGCAGTAAAAGCCCAGCATCTTGTAAACTATTTCCTTATGAAAACTATGGTGATGGGATCAAATACAGTACAAGGTCCAGGCAAATCACCTAATTAATTAGGCATTATTGACCCCAATTCCAATACTCAATAGGATTAGGAAAACCTAAACTAAAAACAGACCAAAATGTTTATTTTTTTAGTTCTATGAAAATACAGTCTTATAACTTCTCATATTCAAATACAACCTTACCCTTTATGCATGTGTGTGCGTGTGTGAGCAACACACAACTTGTCGACGAAAGCTCTTTTGTACGGCAAGGATAGAAAAAAAAAACAGGGCAAAGGTAGAAAAACAAGTGTTATACTCCTAAAGAATAAGACACAAAGACTGAATGGGGGGTTTGAACCTCTGAGGAAATTTAACCCCTGACATTGGACTAGATCCAACACTCAGAGCTATAACTTTTTTCTCTGCCGTGCATGTGTGTAACGCTTTTTTGGAGAGAACCTTAAAAAAAAAACTCAGTGAAACTAGAAGCAGAGCGCATTCTGATGCATAGCATCGGGCTGCTGGGATGCATTTAGTGAATCAGGAAAAGAAACCCTGAAGTGATATTAAAGCAGGACGACGGCTGTGAGCCAAACTCAAGCTGCTAGTCGTCAACACGAACGCAACCGGCCTGCCAGAGCTCCTCAGCTCTCGCCTGCAGCCCTCCCGTCCAGAAGAGTTCTCATTTCTACCCAAAGCAGTCCAACACACAAAAAAGCATTAGAATAATGATTTGCAGCTGCCTCGGTGAGATCAGGGGGTTGTGCTTCTCAAAATCAACCCAAAAACCCTGTCCTAATGCTCAGGCTTAATCCAGAGGCCAAAGTCTTACTAGTTCGCTTCCTGTCTTTTAGGAACAAAATATGTGGACCACCAACATCTAAACAATGAGGACAAGACAAGTATAAATTAAACTGCCTAATACTTCAAAAAGCTAATCATAAAGGTCTTCTAGTCTATGAAACAAGGTAGGCATGTGATATGCTTTTGGATTTTCTGTCTTAAAATCGCAAAATTGCATCCAAATCTCTACAAGACTGCTATGCTACATGATGGGCATTATGCCAAAATATGTCACAATCATAATATGTAAGAATTATTTTTTTTGTTTGGGGATAGCACTGTCACCTCATAGCAAGAAGGTCTTGGGTTCAGTTCCGGGGTGGTCTGGGTCTGCGAGTTTGCATGATCTCCCATGTATGCACGAGTTTACTACAGGAGCTCCGGTGTCCTCCCATAGTCCAAGACTAAACTAAAACAAAACCTCCACTGCTAAAAATGGAATATTAAACATGAGCTGTATTGGTCGATGAGTGTGGAGTTTCTTTATGTGCTCCCAGTGTCTATGAGGGTTTCCTCCCACAGCCCAAATAAATGCAGGTGAAATGAATAGTAGATAGAAAATTGTCCAGGACCATTTGACATTAAACTTGAACGGATGAATTTTGTGTGACCAGTTTTCTGTCATGAATGTAACCAAAGTGTAAAACATGACAATAAAATCTTAATAAATTATTTAAAAATATATTAAAATCACACTTTTTGACGATAATAAATTCGCAGAATGCTAGGCCTGGTCGAACTATGCTATTAGCCAGTTGCATGATCCATTCATTCATGAGAAAACAATCACTGACCAAATCAGGAAATATCCTCACAGACTGGACTTTAGCTGTCATTGCCGATGGACCCGAGAAGTAAATGAATGTTAAAGTTGTCTGGCTTCGGTTTGGAATAAGGCCCATGCCTTGTCAGCATTATTGTGAGCTGTTTGGTCTGTTCTCTGTAAAAAGCCAAGGCGCTTATGTGTGGGGGACAGGAAGTCTTCAGGGTCATGATCCACTGACCATTCTTCATGCTCTGTAAGTGGGTTATGTCAAAGTCTGACCCCCCTTACTCGAATGGACAATTACAAACTGTATCTCACAGACAGACGAAGATCCTTGACCCTACTTGATTTAGTCAGTCGAGAGGGGAGGGGGTATGTTACACAGTCCAGATTTGGCTGGATGTGCTGGCAGCAGATATGCAAAATCAATGTCTATGCATTGTTACTCCACACATGATCTAATCCTTGTCTGTTTTGTAGTCAAACTCAGGAGCCACTTATCACTGTAAAAGCATAGCCAGACGCCACCAACTGTTACACAGGAAGTGTTCCAGAGCGCATAAGTGTCAGAGTGTTTTGAAAAGACATGCTGATACCCTCCGATCCCGTCGAGATAATCATTCTGTCCCTAATGTGTAGTGGATGCAAATCAGCTCTGGCTCCGTGTTTTCCTTACGCTCGTAAATCAGCCGCGCTCAGCCTAAACAGAAGTAAACCCCAAAAGCAGTCTTGAGCAGGAAGGGGGGGTGTCTAGAGTACCCAGGAAATGGAATTCTAACACCCAGGTCATTTCACTAGCTACGGAGTCAGCTGCAGATAAGCTTTTCTTGATACTGATCTTTATGATCAGGATTTCCACTCCAGATCCCAGCAGTGAAAAGATAGCGCTCTCACATGCTACTGTCTGCCCCGCTAATGACTTTTATCAGTGTGTTCTTCAAATTGAACGTGATACAGTAGAGATTATCGTGCTGCAGAGCAAGCAATTCGCATAAGGCGTTGACTGGAACGAGCCTGCGTTAGAAGAAATGCCAATGTCAAAGCTTTGGAGAGAAGCCCTTAAAGGAATCCACAAATGTATGATTACCACAATCAGGAGTTCTGCGCACATATGCTGGCAAAATGAGCATGACAATGATAGGACTGGAAAATTGGAAATATGCTGTGTTCACTGTACTCAAAGAGGTCTGACTAGATAGAAGCTATGTAGCAGATGTCTTCATCCAATTCGACTCACAGTACTGTGATCACATATGGTCTTGGCAATTAGTAGAAAAAGGGCCTTGCTCAAGGACCTAACAGTTTGTAGCCTGGCACAGATAAGGTATGAATCAACAAACTTTTGATTACTAGTCCAGCACCTCAACCACTAGGCTACAATTATTTGTAGTTTAGATACTTCAGATGGCTGGGACCATATATTGCAGAGTTAGTATTATTAGCCTAATCATTTTAGGGTGCTCAGATGCCATAGAAGTTTAGTTCACTAGCTGAAATCAAGGGATCTGGGGTTCAATTCTCAGAGGTGAAATAGGTCGAACAGACGTCTGAATGGCTAATGTCAGGGGTGTGATGGCTGAACAGCCTAGCCATTAGGAGATTCACTTGTCAGTGTCCTCTCAGTTCTAGTCCCAAGCCAGGACAAAAATATGAGTGTTGCATCACTTGATAACTTTGTATAGTGTTAAAAACTGAGCCTCTGTGGCAAGTGAAATACAGGACTGGTCAAAAAAAAAAAAAGAAAGAAATTTAGGTTAGATGTATGTTTCTATTTTTTTTTGCATTACGTTACATAGCTGTGTTTTTAATGTAATGTAAAACAAATATTTTAAAATTACTTTCTTTCTCAGCACTAGCTTTATGATATCCATCACAAAATACCATTATAAAATGTTTTCTGTTTTAAATGCGGTTACCAGGCAGACAAAAAAATTAAAGTAGCAATAAACAGTTCCTATTTCCAGTCTGGTATACTGAGCGTCCCCAAAACAACCTTCATAATTGCATTCTAAGTAAACAAGTTTTCTTTACTTTTTCTTCATTCAGGAAATGAGCGTCCTTGGTAATCACACATAGCCCAGAGATATGGATTAGGTTAAAATGCTGGAGTATTACTATAATCCCTAACTGCTCTGAGCTCTGACCTAACCTTCCTTTTATGTACGTCCGAGTGTTTCTGCTTCTTTAAAGAGGGCAGCTGGGACAAAAGAGACAAAGTTCAGCCTTGCAATACAATAATTAATAAAGTAATGTATTCTGATCTACAGGTCTGGAGTCAGCCATGCAGAACTCTGATAACGGCTCTTAAAGACTACGCCATCCAAATGGATTAGAGATTTTTAAAGCCTCAACATTTCTACAGCCCTAAGCTTGCTGTACCACACCCATCTCTTTAGCATGAAACTCCATCCAATGTAATTATCTGGTCTGAATGTCTGGAATCAGGCATGGCTTCAACACCTGATCCCTCCACACTGGCCTCGGTACGGAGGCTCAAAAAGGTCAGACACACATGGACAGGAAGCAAACGATGGTGAGAGGCCATATGTCAATAGAGGAATGCCCGGATGGACAATGCTAATCTGTAGTAATATGGCTGATGTGCAGAAGAGAAGGGGGAGTTTGCCTCGGGCTAATCAACTGAAACTGTCCACTCAGCTTGGCTCTCATGATCTACTGCTGAAACTGCTGAAGAAGTGGCAAGAATGACAATAGAAGGAAGAAAAGAAATGAGCAAATGTGTAAAATCTTACAGGAAAAGGTCATATTTGCACATGAAAAGACAACAAATCAAGCAGTTTTATGGAATGGATACTTTCAGTGTGTGATACCATCAAAAATGTCAATTTAGGGGAAACATAATTCACTCATTTTATACATAAAATAGGTTTTTCTTACAGCCCCTTAGTTACTATTGAGGTATTGCTTATTTTGCAGATGATTCTAAATCAAACAGCTATAGCATTTGTAGAACCAGAATAAAAAAAAACAACTTTCAAAGTAGTACCAGCCAAGCTACCATTCAAGTGCTTTTTATACAATGATGATGATGATTATTATTATTATTGTTATGCTGCCATATTTTCTTTTTAATTTAGACAATTCTGATTTCTACTAATAACTGAAAAACACCAGTCAAGTAGCATCACACAGACACTCAAACACACCAGAGATCGACAGGCATGCCATTCCTTCCCCCAGAAAACTTCTGACTGCCTAGCATGTGGCGTGATAGAGATTCAAACTTGTAAGCTGTGCATAATGCTTTTCACTAAAGATCACTTTATTTCATGACGAATACAACGTGATGCACCTGCAATAGGTGATGTTTATACTTGACCACAGGAAAAAAAAACTAAAAATCATTTTCTCTGACAAAGTAATAATGAGACAACAAAAGCACAGATAAAATATGGAGGTAATAAAAGTTAAATGAAAACCATGAGCTAAATTGTGCCTGAGAGATTCAAGGATCTAATGAAGGAAGGAGCTCGCACTCAAACACACACACTTCGCTGTTCTAAGCTTTGCTGCTTCCCTTGCAAAACGGCTATGTGACCCCAAAGACCCATGGATCAAATAAGCAATGAGGGGGAAAAAGAACACAATCAGAAGGAGATCGGCAGCATTAACTTCTAAAACAGGTGGCTCGGACACTGCCTCCCTTTATGAGGGAACATTATGGCCGCTCTGCTTCACAAATGGAAAAGGAAACGTAGACATGGAACGGTAGAGTTAAACCTTTACTGATATCTCTCTCCATTATACTACTTCTGCTCATCTGTGTTTAAATGTTATGGTTTGGAGAGAAGAGGCCAACTAGCAGGGATCTGACGACTAACTGCCGCTGGGTACGCACTCCCATTCAGGCAAACAGAGCCGATGATAGATGCCTGAAGGACCACACACGCTCTCAAGTCGCCTGCAGTGAAGGTCCGATGGGCCATGCCTCCAGGGTGCTCTCATGTCTACAAAGCAGCGGAATACACGCCGGACAATGTTTATATCTTTGCATCAGTTGGTGTGTTTATAAAAGTTCATGCGTCTCATCTATGGATGGGATTATTTAAATAAACAAATATCCAAACAATCTAGCATTTCTTCACGTCAACTGGTGTGTGAACATTGCAAATTTAATTAGCAGAGGTGAGTAAAAAAGCTCAAAACCATATTGCAATAATAAAAACATGTTTAGAAATATTTATTTATTGAAACGATTTATTTTAAAGAGAGTAATAAAATAGAATACACATATGATCAGGTTTAAAATAAGAAGCTATTCAATAAAAATGACTTGAAACTAAAATAACACACAGTGTATAATCCATCTTAAAGAATGGAAATACAGGAACATATGTTTAACTGTGTCAAATAAACTGGTTCATGTTCTCTATGTATGTGTTCTATAAAGGGTTTTATGTAGTAGAGTCACTGCCTAAGCCACTTCTTCGTATCACTATGTATAACAACTTATATAATCTATACCTTATATGTATTCAATTAATGGATTCATAACATTTTAATTAATTAATTAGTCATTCTAATGATTGTATACTCACATTGTACATTCTAATCAGGGTAATGGTAAACCCCAGGCAAGTTTACCATAATATACATATAACCTATTAATAGATAGAAAAAAATAAGAACGCTTTATTTGTCATTAATAAATATACAGGTGTAGAGTACAACGGAATTCATTCTTCACACATCACAGCTTGTTTTGGAAGTGTAGGGTCAGAGTGTAGGGTCAGCCATTCTACTATGGCCCTGGAGGAGAGATGGTTAAGAGCTGTGTTCAAGGAGCTGGGAATCAAACTTGCAACATTTCAGGTGATAGTTCGACCCACTAAGCTACCACTGTATCAATTAATAAAAATAATATAGTACCACCTCTGGTAATTCTAAGGAAAAATGAATTGTCAGTTTTTGATGAAGACAGAAAGAATGATGTTTTATACTCTAGTCCCAAGAGTTTTTACATGGCTTATAGGGTTTTAAAAAATAAATAAAATAAAGCTGGACCACTACTAAGCAGGTGTTTTTTAAACTGCATAAACCTTTTAAACTCTGGGTGTTGCTTTTATATAAAAAAAAATCTAAAATGCTCTCCGTCTTCTTTACCCCAACTCAAAACCTGAACGTTACACCTCCATCATTGTTACTGAGTTTTAG